>JAOBYG010097099.1:0-11271 GCA_025403545.1 Epizoanthus stellaris
GTGTATGTATGTGTGTATGTGTATGTGTGTATGTATGTGTGTGTATGTGTGTATGTGTGTGTATGTATGTGTGTATGTGTGTGTATGTATGTATGTATGTGTGTATGTGTGTGTATGTATGTATACATGTGCGCATGTGTGTGTATGTATGTATGTGTATGTGCATGTGTATGTGTATGTATGTGTATATGTCTGTGTGTGTGTATGTATGTATGTATGTTGTATGTATGTATGTATGTATGTATGTGTGTATGTATGTGTGTGAGTGTGTGTGTATGTATGTATGTATGTATGTATGTATGTGAGTGTGTGTGTGTATGTATGTATGTATGTGTGTGTATGTATGTATGTATGTATGTATGTATGATGTATGTATACATGTGTGTATAAAAGGCTGTTTGGTTCCATCTGGGGGAGCAGCTGTCCCCCCTGCCGACCCTGATGTGAAACGTCTTATGCTTGCAGCGTTGTTTCTGATAATAGATCCTAACGTTAATGAATGTGTACGGGATACCGAACTTCACATTGCCACATTCGTAACTCACTTTTAAAAGACCAGAGGATGCCCACTTCAAAGGAAATCAATCAGCATCCCCTTCCCTGTCTGTGTTCTGGAATGTTCTTTGCTCTTACTAGAACATTAAGTGCGCAATGGAACAACTTGCCTCACTCGTTTTTTACCGACTCCTGTACTTTAGCTGCTTTCAAACTAAAACTCGAGCACAAACCTGTCTAGCTTGTCAGTAAGTCTTATTATTATAATGATTTCTTGATGCTCTTGCTGACTGCCCGACCAATAAATGAGGGGACAGGTTGTTAATGGTAAATAAATATCAGACTTACGTCATAAATCTCCAGATAGTAGAATTTGAACTCTCCTCTGGAATCCAGCTGTATTAAGTAAAGATAATACACTGTTATTTTTAAAAAAAGGTGGACTTCCGAAAAGTGCGAAGTGCAAAACGCATAAGTAGCTTATGACTCCAACAAAATACAAATTTATGTAATTTAAAGCTCCTACAATCCCCTTTGGGTCTTGGTGTTGTGCTTTGCGCTGCGTGCATTTTGGAAGTCAACCTTTTTTTAAATAGCTGTATATAGGTATACAGAAATGTGAAAAAGCGGAGTTGGGAGAGGGGAGAGGAATGCACAAATAGATTGTACATGTAACAAGCATACTTCTACGTATTTTCTACGCTTCATCTTCCAGTAAGAAACAGGACATGCCCCCTCCCTTCCCATTTATCTGATAACGATAATTTGTCATTTGAAATAATTCTCTCTTGCTGTTCGCTTGATATCTATCTGGGAATAGCATTGTCTACCTAAAATTATACTCCAAATTATTCACAACTTAAAAAAAGCAACGGAATGTTACAACAATCTTGTGGAACATTGGCCCGACGTCTGTGGCAGAATATACTAATTGGATTCTGGTGGACTTAATGTTCAAGAAATCCAGAATATATGCATGCGCTGTACATGTTATGTCCTGCCAGCCAGTGATAACTTTCAGAGTCATGTCTAACCACAACCGAGCCTTGCAGCTCACAAGCGTACTTGTCTAACAGTGTGTTATCTTACCACCATGGTCCCGCCGGGCCGTAGACTTATCTAACAGTGTGTTATCTTACCACCATGGTCCTGCCGGGCCGTAGACTTATCTAACAGTGTGTTATCTTACCACCATGGTCCCGCCGGGCCGTAGTGATTGCCAATGAATGGCAAACAGGACAAGATCAGAGATACACCCCAGGCCACCAGCAAATAATATCTGCACAATGGAAAAGAATAAATATTAAGGTACAAGTGACAATGAGTGACCAGCCAACTTCATTCGTCTCACGAGTCTAAAGTTAACACATACATTCCAAACACCCAGCTAATGCCTGGGGCCACTGCAGTCAGATACATTTATGGCACACATCTGGCCAGCAGCCCCAATGGTAAAAGCTGCAAAGATGTGCTGCAGAGCAAGAGTTCCTGTTTGTCAGTAATTGAGTGATTCAATAACAATTTATTATCATTCCAGTAATTCCTGGTTAAGTTTTGCGGCGTAAATTAAGGACTGGTCAAAAAGTATAGGGGGGAGCAGAAGGGGGTGAGTCATGGGTCATAATAGTTTGAGCTCAACCAAAGGGGTGGGTCAAGAGATTTTGAAGCTCATAAATTATGCATGATGTGCATGTTTTGAAGTCTTAATTTTGAAATTTTTTCCGGGGGAGCATACCACTGCCTCTCCCCCCCCCACATACACTTTGTCATTGCAGACATTTTTTTGGGGATCTATTAACTCAACGTGAAACAATTCATATATGATCCTCTCTGAATTTTTTTCAAGAATTTATGAAGAGATTGAGCTTGAAATATACATGTAGCTGAATGTTTATTTAAATAAATGGTAGAGAATGCAGGAAAGTGAATTTTCAAAATGTAATTTTCCAAAATTTTCTGGTTAAGCATACAGCATGGCCAGCCTCCTTAGCAATTGCTGAGGCAACCAAACTTTATCTTGTGGGAGGAAAAAAAACTGCATCTGCATATACAAAATATGCATTGAAACTAATTTTGATATCCATGGTGGAAACTCATCTTAACTCGCTATATATAACTCAAACACATAGTTACTTGATTTATCTTGAACTTGCTGATTTTAACAAACTGAAATCCCAAACTCAACACGGCCAAGGGTTATCATGAACCACATATATTCACAGCTGTTGTGTACCGTGGACCCCAGATACTCATGGCTGTGGATTACTGTGGACCACAGATGATATCCACGCCCATGGAGATCCATGATCCATGCCTGTGGAGTATAGTTCCACAGACTGGATTATAGCCACCTTCCATGGTATATCGATCGTGGTCAACTATCTATCCTTTGAGTAGTAAGTAAGGCTGGGGTTTCAGAATTAGATTTCCTCATAAAGAAACTGAGGTAAGGCAGCGGGTTCTCAAATGTTCATATTCCAAGCTTCAAGTTAGGAATTTATTTGGAGGGTCCACCAATTGGCTTGATCTATTTTGACTAAGTTTGACAGCTGTCAATCATTGAGCAATAAACAACTGAAACTCTCAAAAACTAACAAAAAATCAAATAACTTGTAGAATTTTTGATATTTTTCAAATTTCATTGCAGATATGAATGTAACATTTCAATGGAAAATTTTGACCGGAGCCCGGGAAATTTATGTTACTTTATTCTAATTTATGCATGGTTTTGTGTTTTCACACATAAATCTGCACACATTACCGTAAATTTTCTGGGCTCCGGTGAAAAATTTCCAATTGCGGCCATAATCCTGTTTTTTAGACCACGGATATGATCCACGGATGTGGTTAAAAAACCATGGAACTGTGGAAAGCAGCCATAATTCGGCCTGTGATCCATGGTCCATGGGCCCGGAACCATGGTTAAAAACTGTGGTCTGTGGTCGATATCCACAGTAATCCATGGCCATGGATATCCGTGGTCCACAGTTTTTTTCATAAGGGAAGTGTTTGAAATAGATTCTCAAACAATTTAAGTTTTGGTTCAGAAATTAATGTGACTGTGCAATTCCAAACATGTCACCATATCGATTTTCCTTGGTGTTTGCTTTATGAATTATTAATGAGTTTGAGAAAGACAGTTCAACACGACAAGATAGACGAGTGAATCAGGGTGAATTCAGTTGGTTTTTATGGATTATAGTTAATATGTAGTCAACCAACGTTTTGCCAGATTGATGAGATGCTGACAGATAATTTGAAAATCTTCTTTATAATACACTTGTAAATGTTTTGAAATGGCAACTAACATATGACAAAGGCATGGCTAATACATGGATGACTCATGGACAATGCATGGCTGGCAAACTTTCTTGAGAAAGTTATGGTGTGGATTTAAATACCACATAAAGTAATATAATGGCATTACTAGCAAACTTTATATAGCCTCCAATATATACAGACACCTTGTTCCAGCTGTGAAGGAAATAAGGCATCTGCATTGGAGGCTAGCAAACTTACTTTTCAAATCTCTCTGTCCTGACCCTCTTTATGGCATTGAAGTACAAGTTAAAGGTGATGCAGCAAACCCATAGAATGAGTGAATATTCTGAAAATTAGAAAATAGTTACTTAAACTCAGCTGTTGACAATTCCACAAAATGGTCAGTTGTTATAAATTATGGGGGCAAAAAGAAAAAAAATTACAAGACTTAAAAGGCAACAGAAGGGTAAAAAAAATATACCTGGAAGGATAGTGTTATCATTTAAAATTAATTAAACTTTCACACTGGAAAAATTATGGGAATGTCAGAATTATTGTGAAAGCATTATCTGCTGACTACAGATGAAGTTGAATGTGTGTATGGCAGTAACGTACCAAAGAATGACAGCCACCATGCTTGGAATACACAACGGGATTTCTCTTCATCTTCTGGACTCAGATCCCCCTACCAACAGATTAATAATATATAATACATGTAAATACATACAATATACTGTATTCCCTGACCTACTTTGGAT
The DNA here is from genome assembly GCA_025403545.1 of Epizoanthus stellaris. Classification (NCBI taxonomy): domain Eukaryota; kingdom Metazoa; phylum Cnidaria; class Anthozoa; order Zoantharia; family Epizoanthidae; genus Epizoanthus; species Epizoanthus stellaris. The sequence goes on from JAOBYG010097099.1 coordinate 4,515, forward strand.
CAAAAGAAACAATGAAACAATTTTTATGCCTATAAAACAACAATAAGGCAATTTTTAAGCATGTGATATAAGTAACTGGGAATACTGGCTCCCTGAAAAGTTTGCTTAATATAATGTGTATATATATGCCCTGCATGCCCATTGGCTGAGCAGATCCATTGACTCGTCAAACTGGTTTGGGCAGCAGTTCATCAGTTGAGAATATGAAATGAGTTGATAGAAGTACGCTTGAATGAACTGAAAAAAGTAAGTTGGATATAAATACATGTAGAGCTCAAGACAGTGTCAAAAGGACAAATTATATCCTAGTTACTGAAGAAAGATTAAGAGAAGATCCATTGAAGGCGGTGAAAAGGGTTGGCTGAAACTCATCTGTTTGCCTGGTTAGAATACTGTAATGATGTACGAAGTTCACAAGCTGTGCTGCTGAAAACTAATTCGCAATACTGATAATTAGTTAATTAGTCTTTTAATTAATAAGAGCAGGCATAGCTCAGTCGGTTAGTGCACGGCCTTCAGAGCGAGAGGTCCAGGTTCGATCTTCAGTGACTTCAACGTCTGTTTCGACTTCTCTCTGTTCTGTGTAGTTTAAGAGCTTTAAATACCCTTGAAACGGAGCACTGACAGAGTGAGGGGGGTAAAGTGTGCACCGTTGGCTTCCACTCATACCAGCCTTCAGAGCTGACAGAACTACAGACGTCAAGGGACCTGCGACGTCAAGAAATTGGCTGTTACTAAGGGAATTATAATGATGAAGAGAGATCCCAGCGACCAACTGTTACCATGAGGAGAACGAACGTGATATTTCAAATTTATTCAAGATAATTTTTTCTGTTGATGACATCATACATAGCATCACATTGCCTAAACTTAAAACAATAATGGGGCCTTGCACAAATGTAGAAGGAGAACAAAGTTGACTGCAATTTATTTGTAAGAAAATTTGTAACAAAAGTATCAACAGTTTCGCGATTTCTCACTTATGTCTCATGACGTCAGATTCTGGCTTCAGCAGGTGCATGATGTGGCATTTTTCCACATTTTGAGAAAGAAAATGTAAAATATGAAAACATACTTTTCTTTGTATTTGCAAATGGTAGATTATAAAAAAAAATTGACTCAAATTGGAGCATTCGTTATGGAGTTATTATCTTTTGAAAGAACTGAAAGTAAAAATCCACAAATTTCAATATCGTCCAATCAGAGCGTGTGTGTGCGTTCGATTTGTGATTCGAAGTGCCATATTCGTGATAAAGATGGCGTGAGCGCATGCTTAACGGAAAAAATCAACTTCCCTAGCAACCTTTGCATTGCAAGTCCATTAAATAAAGTTTCTTTACCTTTACCTTTGAAATGAAAATGAAAGCAAAAAAACTTTCTCAGCTGAATATATAAGATCTTGAAGAAGTAATTGGACCCACCAGCCAGGTCAGATTATTATATAAATTATTATTTTATTCATTTAATTGTTTGCTAAAGATAGTTACATATCATGCTTTGTACTCCCGATTGAGTTTGCAATTTGCTGTCTAATGTGTTGAATCAGTAAATATTTCATAGTCTCACAGCACTGTTGTGAGTTTAGATTCTGGGATATTTTATTATTTGCAGAAAACAAGCTAATAATAATTAATAGGAATTAATGTGGAAACACTGATTCCATTTAAATTGTAATCATTTAAATCATGACACTTTGATGCCTGTACAGCTGAAAGTGAATGTGAAGCTACATTTAGTAGTACACATAGTCACTGTATTTTTTACTGTTTGATGGCTTTCCAGCCATTCCAAATGGGTTTAGCTATGTGTATGTATGTATGTATGTATGTATGTACTGTATGGCTTTAAAACAGTCCAATAATGCATGATCATGATATCCGTTGCCATCTATTTAAATAGGTTATTGTACACTTCTGTGTTAAGGTACTTGCACTGTTTGAAAAATCGAGAAAAAATTTCATTAGAAAAAAGTTGAGGTTAAACAAAGTGTTCTTAAACTTTCATATCCAAAATTTCAGGTCAATATCTTTAGTGGTTCAAAAGATATGGGCTTTTGACAATTGGCTTTTTTGGCCTTTTCGGGCATTCTGATTGGTCCAAATGGGTCACATGACTGCTTGGAGGGAAATTCAAAATGTTTGTTTTTCATTAGTTTTTGTAATGTTACTGAGTTAAACTATGAAGTTCAAACCAAATAGAATTGGTTTGGAAAAGTCATCAGATTCATTTGACAAAGTTGCAGTTGACTTGTTCTAATTTTGAGGAAGATTGACAGCTGTCAATCATGGAGCTATAGACAGTTGAAAACTGCTATAAACTACCAAAAAATTAGATAACTTGCTCAGTTTTTGATATTTTTGAAATCTGTTTGCAGATATAGGTTTAAGAGTCCAATTACGAAAATTTTGTCGGAGCCCAGATAATTTATGCCAATATATGAAAATATATGGATACTTCGATAAATTCTGCATATATCTGCATAAATTAGCATTAGCTGTAGTGCATCAATATTATTTTGTTGCGTAACTACTGAAACACTGCATTGTGGTATAGGTAGTAGTCACCGGACAAAAGAATCTTGATGTACTACGTCATAATGCATAAGGTCTATTGACTTGAGACTTAAAAACTAAGGAAAAATTGTGCAGGTTTTACGAGTTTTCTCAGTTCCACAGGTGAACGTACGCCAGTCTTGTGAAACTACTACACGGCACTGTGAATACTTTGCTTCGCCTTTTGAAACTTAACGAAGCCTTCACTGAAGTAGCCAATCTTTAGCAAAACGTCCTTGTGCAAAACTAAAGCCTCCAATTTTAGGGTGCACACCTTTCAAGAACATATTTTGAAATAACGTATCACTAACGTAAAAGAATGGGTTGGTTCCTCAAAAGCCTATTAGCGCTAATGCACGATTCAAATTTAACCCACCACTGTATTCTGTTTCCCAAAGATGACTAAGACAGCAAATCATGGATTATTCAGTTGGGTTTAGTCAACAACCTCGTTCCCAGGGTACTTTCACTTTCTACTTACACGAGGGAGACCGGAAAGTGAAGTACTTGAGTCATCTGTTTGAACAACACTTCTTAAAGCATTGACTAATCACTCAAGAGGTTCAGAATTAGGCCTAATGCGGGGTTAATGTTAATCGTTTTTTTAGTCCCACTGTAATGATTACTACTATATCAAGGGGTTTATAGAATTTCATAGACATGTGTTTCGCTGGACAGAGAAAGATTGGACTGGCGTCATCATTGTCCATATATGGAAATTAAACTTCCAGGGAACGCACTCAGTAGGAGTAAGAGAGTAAAATTGTTCAATTAACAAAGTACGAAATCTTGAAATCAGTCGAGTTATCCTGTACCGTTCCAAACCTGTATTGTGAGTGGTCCCATTATTCTGTACCGTCCATTGTGTTTAGGGTTATTAGAGAGATTTAGCACGTGAGACGCGAACGTCAAATATGACCACGTGGCCACATTTTCCGGCGTTTACCCTTTCTACGTGAAGGTAAGCATTTCCGCGTTTGTTGTTTACATGAGACATTTTCCCCTTATTTTCATAACGAGAAATTATTTATACTTCGTTAAAACAACAGCAAAAACATTCAAGTTCACGTTTGCCGTTTCAAGTATGCGTGGTGCTAAATCTCTCTATTGTTTGGGGTGTTTATTTATTGTTATTTGAGCCAATGATGTATTTGTTTGGAGCGGTACAAGCTCGCTCAATCAGTCGAGTAGAAGGAAATACAAGAAACAGTCGCATAGTTGTGTACAATAATAAATGGTTCGTAGACAGATTTTGAAAATGTCACTTCATACGTTTTTGGGGACAATGTAGAAGTCAAAGGGCCTTCGAGTTGTCTACCAGTTGACTTAATAAAAACAGTTCTAAACAAATACAGTCAACTCTCGTTATAGCGGACACCTTGGGGACCGTCATTTGGTGTCCGTAATAGCGGGGTGAGATAAAAATGACCCAATTTATTGTGATAACGAAGAGGGAATATCTTCAAAGCCCGCTACAGGAAAGCGCAAGCAAAGGATTGAACTGGAAAAGAAAACTACATGTAAAAAACCACGAAAGTAGTAAAAAATACTGCCGGAATAGTATTGAAACCATGTAATTAAGTCTGTTTTTCGAAGACAACTTTGCAACGTTTGTTACTGTATTTTTTATCATTTCTGCCAACGAACATGACGAACAGCAAACAATTATGTCATTTAAATAAATCGAAGTTGTCCGTTGTAGCGACAGAAGAACAATAAATATTTTAGTTTGGAACCACGTGAAGTGTCCACAATTCCGTAATAGCGAGAGTCCCCAATAGCGAGAGTTGTTTCCATACATTTCTTTATAGTTTCAGCCGGGGATTTAGCTTCTGTCCGTAGTAGCGAGGTGTCCGTAATAGCGAGAGTCCGCAATAGCGAGAGTTGTTTCCATACATTTCTTTATAGTTTCAGCCGGGGATTTAGCTTCTGTCCGTAGTAGCGAGGTATCCGTAATAGCGGGGTGTCCGCAAGGCGGGAGTTGACTGTATCGCCAAAATTAAGGTGTCTGAACATAGTTTCACAATTTTGAAAGGGGGTTACTATTATTTTTAATCGGTTCAGTACACAAGCTTCAATATGAATTTATATTTAACTCAGTACTCTTATTTAATATTACGTCACTGACTAACTACATTTGTGGTGCAAAATATATTCTAAATATGTTTCCGTGGCAACCATCGACATTATAAAACCACCTTTAATAATATTATCAAAATATTAGGGTTTCTCAAAATCTACCTGATAACTTTTCTTAAAGTATTGCGATATTAAAGTGTCACAAAATATCGCCATCCTAAAGATCGAACATAGTTGACATCCCACCAACGATCATAGTATCATAAACTGTAAAATATTCGGTTTAGGGAATTCAATTCCTCAAACAATTTCTCAGAAGCCTTGTAGGACATAATCAGTAAGACACTCGTTTCCCAGGTAAGACGGCATTTCTTTCCAAGAACAGAAATAAACAAGTCACTAGTTTGTTATCAAAGAAGAACTGAAACTGATTTTCGATGTAGTTTCATTTGAATGTTTCTCCATACAAGGAAAATACTCTATAAAAGAACACCAAGTTTCTGGTTTAGCATAGAAAACTATATATGCTTCCCAGACGGCCAAAATGTGAGCCGATATAAATGGGAGAGCGACTACTGCAAAAACAGCACGCATGCACATCCTACCAGTGTTCTAAAATTTGTAGATTTATCTTAGTATATATTAATGAAATCTAGCCTATCTTAAAACAAGGACAATCAATTCACTCGCCTGCAGCCACAGGTGGCAAAGTATCGTACTTACCAGGCCTTAGTGTGCTATCACTGCCAAACAAGTGAAGTCTGCGTCTTCCAAGACAGAAATGCTCGATGATATGGAAGATTTCTGTTGGCTTTTCCGTGCTTCCTAGGGGCGGCTGTTACGATGAAACAAAATTAAATGTTCAAAACAAAGTTCATTGAGGCACTTCAACACTGTCTCATGTCTGTTTGTTTGCTGTTTGTCATTTGCATCTCTGCCTTCTTACACTCTGCCTAGTTATATGCAGTATGTTCCACTGAGTCATTTCTTTGTGATACTGCCAGACCCAGTCTATTAAATAATAACAATAACAACAACAACAACAGCAACAATGGCAACGGCAATGACAATGACAACAACAACAACAATAACAGCAAGACAAAAGTGACAAAAGTACAAAGTATTGAGCAGCATTAGAGAATCGTCACTTTCAGAATCACATGACTTGTATTGAAACCATGAAGACAACTCATCTCATAAGCAGCGTGTGCTTCCATAAATAAGGGCTATAGCATCTACTGGCATATTTTGAGCACGAGAAATGTGTTAGTTTTAGGGTCAAATCATCTTACCACATTGCTTAGCCTGACCTCAGACGCTAATTTTCCTTCACAGCGAGAAAGAATCTGATTCTTTCTTGCTGCAAAGGAAAATTAGCATCTGAAGTCAGGCTACACATTGCCTATAAACAAATTATTGGGTAACATATCACCAAGGGAGGGGAGGGTAGGGACATAGTACCAATACAAGGCCACTTACTTCTTCAGTGATAATCAGATCAATATCGACATTAGCATGTATGAAGTCTCCATCAGTGCTCCTCCGGACAGTACCTTTGATACCCATAAGGCAATGCTCCTTGGTGTGCTGCAGCACGGAGTTAGGCTCCAGGTACTTGGTGTTACCAGGGTTGTTCTTGTTCGTTTTGATCCAACAGATGTCCTCACAACGTCTGTATCCCCATTTGCGCATACACTATAAAAATTGTCATTTTAATTTAAGGGAGCAGGTCAAAACATATGCTTTCTCGAGGGACCCATTTGGGGGTAGGGGGTAGGGCCTGCTGCCCTCTGTCTCCTCCAGGAACTAAAACAAAATATATTTAAAATGATTTGTTTTTTAATATCTCTGAAATAGCCAGTAACCATAATATTTGCTGCTAAAAACTTCCATTAGATCTTTAGTGCCTTCTTTGAAAGGTGTGTTAGTGTTTTTTTATGCTACCTAGGGAAGTGTTTAATTGCCCCTGCAGGGTTTTGGCCCAGAGGCCAAAACCCGAGGAGGCATCTTAGGAGCCCCCACATGGAGGAGTATATACCAGATCAAATCTCGATTGATCAGCTACACAATATAATTTACGACCGCAAATCGAAAAGTGCTCGAGTAATTTTGCACTAATTTTGTAA
>JAOBYG010097210.1:0-11271 GCA_025403545.1 Epizoanthus stellaris
TGGACGATTTTACTGTCTAAAGCAAACGAAATGCATGCATTCAAATGGCAGGAAAAGCCATTTTAGAGGCCCTAATTTTAACAATTTTCGTGGGGGAGCATGCTCCCAGACCCCGCCTTCAGCGCTCGTTTTTTCTCATTTCGATGGTGCCCCCCCCCCTTTCGAATTCCTAGATCCGCCCCTGATAAAGGCTGGAAAACATCGCTTTATTGCTTCAATAAAGAGCAAGATCGGGTGTATATATAAAGCCGTTGGATAACACATTCTTATCAAAGTATAAATAGGGTTTGGCTTGTAACGTGTTAAATAACAGTCATCAAGAATTATGTTTTAAATAGTCATTAGAATGATATTAATATCTACTAAAAACAATGAAATATAATTATAACCTGTAAAAGTCATAGTTTTTTAAAAAAGAACGCGAATGTTAACACAATGTTTTGAAATAAATTAACATTCAATAAACCAGCATATCGATAATTAAACAGTCTCGCTTTATTTTATAGCAGGGCGGGAATGTCTTTGTTCACACCAATCTCGACCCCAGAGTTCTTCTCTCTATTGCGCATGCCTGACCTGACGGCGAGTAGAGCTCTGGGAAACTCATCGCCGTCACGCATGCGCAAAAGAGACGAGCCCTGGCGCTGTAAAGCCAAGTTAGCCAGATTTTGGCTACGCTTCGGCCAGAGAGTTTCCCAGAGCCCTTCGTTCCTGCCGTAGGCCAGATAAGAACGTGGGCTCTGGGGTCGAGATGATGATGATGATGATGATGATAATCATCATCATCATCATCATCATCATCATCATAATAATAATAATAATAATAATAATAATAATAATAATAATAATTGTGTTCACACCAACATTAGCATACAACTGTAGACCGATTATTTATACTCTCCGACACTAAATGTCTCAACAGGGGAACTTGAGCTGATACCTATATTTGAAAATATATAATCACTTGTTTTTCAGTAAACTATACCGGCAACATAAGCGAGTCTTTCAGTGTCTCACTCAATCGCACATTCGCGCATGCGTGTTACGCCTGGTTACACCCTCCCACCTGCACTGAATAACATCGGCGAAATAAAGTTTGAGAAAAACTAAACGGCTTAAAATCCTGACGTTTCAGATTTATCAATAACCGTTTTATCAATAAAAAACTTGGTTATAGGATTCTACGGCGGTTTGTAAGAACCATTTCTCCAGCAAAACCGATTTCAAGTGGACGACACTAGAATCGTATTTTGAAGGTTTTAAGACTAAACCACTGTAATTCCGCCCCATTCTCCCTTGTGCGTTCTATCGCCATAGAAACCTCCCGAACCGCGCAAGAAAATTCCCAATATACCTTTAGCACACACACACACACACACATGCGCCCACTCTCACACACTCAATCACACTCACATACACAGAGACACACAGACACACACACACAGACACACACACAGACACACACACCCACACACAGAGAGACACACAGACACAGACACACACACACACAGACACTCAGACACACACACACATACACATACACTCACACAACGCACAAACACCTTGAGATACACACATACACACACACATTGTATAGTTCAGTTATATGCAGGCCCTTTGCTGGCAAATGAATTTTTCATGGGTTATTCAGAACAACTTTAGGGGCGAAATTAAATCAATACTTCCTGCTGTGTAATACACTCCTAGAGTTTCTTGAAGTTTTTTGTCTATTATACTACGGCTTTCTCATTAGGTTCGCATCATACAATAAACACATTCTGTCCACGTGCTGGCTGGATACTGCATCATAAGGAAGACATTGTAGTAGTCCCGCCTACTGTAAGGATACTATTGTTTGGTTTGGAAGTTTATTGCCACCTTCTTTTCTACTTACAAATTAATGTACTCACGCGCCACTCCCAAAAACTATTCTGACTACTTGGGAGCGAACCTAACCTTATGAGCAAAGCATTTGTCAATCAAGCCATATTAGCTGCTGATTGGCTATGATATCAATACCTTCTCAGATCAAATAAAGTGCATTCTGGTATCTTTCCAACTTTGTTACTTACTACTTATTTTGTTACTCTGTTATACTATTGAACACTACTGGAACTATTTTCGCATATCACCAAGACACAGGATGGCCAGTTCTGTGCACTTCGCCTTATGAAAATATAAACTGGTAAGATCCGTAAACACTATCAAGGAAACAGAAAGAACCAAAGGTGGTTGTTCAAGAAATAGATATTGTCTGTAAACGATTAATAAGGATGTGACAGGCTAAAACAGATAAAATCTGTTCTCTCATTTTGAATATTTGAGATTCAACAGATGCAAGAGTTTAATTATCACTTTTAGCCGATCTAAATACTCTAAAATGTCCCGTTACACTGCTGATACTGACCGACCTTGGAATCAATTTTTCAAAGTTTATCTCAAATAACAGGAAAACGTTATTTGCCTGCCACCTGTTGGTAATTTGAATTTCAAAGTGAAACTTTGGCAAACGAAAACAAGCGAATGATAAGAAGCGTATCGACTTCTGTCTCTAAAGGAACTCCTTCGGGTGTGGTGGAAAGCAGCTTGCTATTCCCCAACAGAAGAAAGAAGACAGAGTTCTATGCTAGCTAATTTCGACATTTAAACTCGTCTCCTACTGTGGATAACGATTATTCGACACTATATCCCACACTGTTTTGAGATTGGTCGACTGCAAACTGTACCGTCAATATTTGTCAAACAATATTTTCGTGATTTTTGCAGATATTCCCCGCACAACATGAACAACAGTCACCAGTCCAATATCTCGATTAATGCTTCAGTGAGTGCCGCCTCTCGAGGAGTTGTTCAGATTGTTGTCGAGTCGTGCATCTTTGTCGTTCTGGATATTGCAGCCCTTGTCGGTAACGTGTCGGTTTGTCTGGCGTGGTACAGAAATCCTTCACTTCGCACCGTCACCAACATCTTCATATACTCTCACTGGCGCTCACGGAATTACTCATGGCTTTTCTGATCATGGCTCCTTTAAGCGCTTTGCCTATTGCAAATAAATTTGTAAATTGATTACAGGATACTATGGTTGCAAGATCGGGATTGTAGAGGCTATATATTAGGATAAACTTCACTGTTAGCGGTGATGCAACAGATATTTCCGTGTGGTCAGACCCGCCTGCTACCCTAACATTTACACCAAGCAACTGCCATGGCAGGATTGTGACAACAGATGTCGTTGGTGGGTTCAGTCCTTTTGCAGGAATTTAATCTAGAATCGATCCCGTTAATCCAACAACGCTCTTCCTGGTTGTCCCTGATACAAATTAATTCATTTTATTTAACGTTGCATGGACACAGTGTCTCCGTGCGTGTCTGTCCCTAGTGTAGTTATCTCGTTTCATGAACGCCCTCTCGTTTTGTCCAGCGTTATCTCGTTTTGTCTATTACACTCTCATATGTGGTCATGCACGTGACATGGTAACTCACTGACATCATTAATCCGAGATGGCGGGCCCATGAGTGTCGAAGTGCAAAAGTAGCGAAAAGGTTTCGCTCCGTTCTCGTTTGTGTGATGGTTTTGGACCCCAAAAACTTCACAAAGTAAGTCAGTGTAACAAGTTCTTTAATTTTGCCAGCAAAGTGTTTTGCACTTCAGGATTCCTTTAACATTCGCGTTTTTTAACGCTATTAATATTGAGACACTCTTGATAACAATTATTTAACACGTTACAAACCAACCCGATGTTCGGACAGAAAAATGTTCGGACGTTTTCTTTGTCCGAAAGTTTTTCCGAAAATTTTCGTAATTAAAGTATGGAAACGACTCATTTCGTTTTCTTGTACGGCAAATTTTGGACGAGCCATTTGCCTCATCTGCCTGTATGCTGGCTACGGTACTGCATGGCGCAGTTTTATAGCAAGGCGTAAGTGGTCATGCACGTGACGTGTTGCGTAAACCCCTTGGAAGTCCCCAGTGTATGCTAATGCTGGTGTGAACAAGAAATTCCCGCCCTGCTGTAAAATAAAGCGAGACTTTCTAGTTGTTGATATGCAGGTTTATTATATGGGTCCGCCATTTTCTGTTTAATATGGCTTTTTTCGGGCATTTTGATTGGCTAAAATCGAATTTTGTGACGTAAACCTCGATTTATATTTCTCCATATTAATCATGGTTTACGTCACACACTGAAATTTTGCCGGCTGACACAAGAGAAAGTAATTACGGCCGATGTCCCAAATTTTGGTTTGGACTTTGCCTTGTTGCATCCAGAAATGCATGGACGAACCTACGCTACATCTGAAGAATAAGACGAAATTTTGTTTCAAGTAGCAGAAGTACAAGAAAAAAGGAGAACAAGCTATGTCGCTGACAATGAAATGAGTCAATTCATCGGCACAGAATGAACCACAAGCAAAGTATTTCCTATTTATCCAAATTTGCACTCAGGTTGGATTAGTTATATCTGATTTTAATGACAAATCGTTAAAGTAAACAACTTGGGAATAGTTGAACAAGCTTTTAATACGAGGATGAGTTTTTGTCACCAATTTCTACCGACCGAAGTCCTCTGAAGCAAGAACACATTGATTCCTCCACACTGCAAACTTTTGGTCCCCCGATATGAACACACTGAAACCATCAGAGCCAAGCAAAGACTGATATGGTTGTTTTGTTTCACTGAAGCAAAGAAACGAAGAAAGAAAGAATGAAGAAATTACCTACAAGACTGGCACGACGTATTATTTTAGTGAAGAAATGAATCGGTTATCCAACTCGTTGACATTTTGCCAACTTCCGTGTGACAGTGACCGTGACCATCGCAGCTGTTGTGTTAAGGTATTTATAACTCGTAAATTTCATTAACTAATCTTTGAATGTAATAGTTTTTCGAAATACTTGCTGTATACATCAGCAACTGTTTTAATATGAAAACGCTTGAATTTCTTTCAGTTGTCTTGGACATGTGCTGCAAGTTCAAGTTCAATGAGAGTACAACTACAAGCCGATTTATCAAACGACAAACGTTTCAAGTTTTGAATTTCATGAGTCCATTCCTTTACATATAATACTTGCATCAATTTCCAAACCTTACATTTCCTAATTAAATGGGTTGAAAAGTTAATGTGAAGTTTGCTTCGTGATGAATGAATTTGAGAACTGGCACCGCGTAACCTTTGGACTGAGATATGGAAACCATTTAAGTGCGCGCGTAGCTTTGTACGCTATACTCACTTTTTAACACTTTTATTGTTTTACTCAACTGTTTCACTAGAAACCCATATAATAAATAACTTATTAAACGATTTTCTGTTTAATATTGGGATTTATGTTTGCTCATCAGTTGTATTTTGCTCGCCTAAAGGCTCGGATACGGGACTAAGCAGCACGGAGGAGCTCAGGACCCTAATGCTGGAGAGGAATGAGTGGAGCCGAGTCATCCAGAGGTCCCGAGATGGTGTCGGCTGAGCCCACCCTCGCATAGTCAAAGGCTCGCAAAATACTGCCTGACTCGTAAAAATAAATCCTCATATTAAACAGAAAATCGTTTAATAAGATATATATATAACACGCCAAAAGTTGAAGAGCACTCGAGAAGCAAGAGAAACACTCGGCTTTGCCTCATGTTCCTCTTAAAATTCTCTCGTGCGTGTTTATATCACAGTTTATAGACACTCGCAGCCGTTTTATATTGCTTAATTAATCAAGAACTATGATTTGGATTTGGATTACCTGTCCGTGATATTTGGCTATCACTGTGAAGATACAACGGTAAAAGAACAAATCAAGTCCAGCGATTTGCCACAGTATAGACTACGTCATATTTCTGCTAACTACAGGTCATTGCATAGAGAAAGTTTTCATGTTATCATTGTTTCACGTTCCACAAGTTTTCTTTTTCGACTGACTGTGTTTCACTTCCATAAATACGGCTTACCTCGCAAAATACCATATCTGTAAGACAATTATGCGGAACATGTGCAGGGAATTGTTTACACCTTAATAAGGCCCGTTTAAGCGGTCCTATCATTTTGACCCAACAAATACTGGGTGTTTGTTGGAGGAGGTCAGCGGTCGCGAAGCAAGATGGCGGGAGTTTCTCCTCGCTGTCAAAAAATCTTCCGACCCTACAAATGTTTCATATTAACTAGTGGCAGTCTGACTCGATTAGTTTATATACTATTTTCAGACTGCCAGTATCACTTATTTCTTGTCTTAATTTATAATTCAGTCACTGTACATGTAAGCATAAGATACAAAAATAAATTGTTGTTGTTGTTGTTGTTGTTGTTGTTGTTTGTTGGATCAAATATTGGCACTGTTTGAACGGGCCTTTGAAGCTAATAGAAAGTTTAAGCATCGCGTAGATTTCACCCGCGAATAGAAGGGGTCGGTCACAATGATCTGAACTTTGGTGCGTTTGCCGTTCGGCGTCTTTCGTTTTCTGCGTGAGGAGGTGTGTTTTCACCTTTGGCAGCACCTCTTTCACGTGAAACTCAAACCAAACAAAGATAGCGGACCTATGGCAAAAGGCTGACGGCTACCTGACGTTTCCGTTCGCGGTATACTCCATGCTTAAACCCTCTAATAAAAAGATTCAGCACCACGTATACGTGGGATGCGAACGTCAAATATGACCACGTGACCACATTTTCTCGCGTTTGCCGTTTCTACGTAAAGGTAAGCATTTTCGCGTTTGTTGTTTACGTGAGAATTATTTATAATTCGTAAAAAACAACAGCAAAACTTTCAAGTTCACGTTTGCCGTTTTATGTATACGTGGTGCTAAATCTCTCTAATGTCTCAACATATAACGCCGAAACAGCACCGAAACAAATCTATTTATAACCGCCGTTCCGTTGTCTAGTTTCATCGCCCACGCGAACTCATCCATTTCCAGACTTCCAGTGAACTTAAAGCACACTGATTGGTCGACATATACCTCTTATTAGCCGAGTGCGAGGTTCGTACCGTAAATTACGGACCGAGTTTTTTTCCATTATCCGTAACTTATGGTACGGACCCAGCAACGAGGCTAATGAGATGTTTATTATATGGCTTTTCTAGCTTTTTCTCAAAACAAAACAAGCTTTATGACACTTGCTTAGCCAATAGCAGTCCGTACCGCAAATTACAGACCTCAAATTGACCAATGAGAGCGCTCAAATTTAGCAAGCCATATAATAAGTTGGAGTATTCCTACGTCCCCTCCTCTTATGATGAGACATTGGCTTTCGGGACAGTTCATTATTTATCCTGCAGGGGGGAGGCAGGAATAGAAATTGGGTGGAGGCTTTTAAACTTTTTTAGGTGTGTGAGGGGGCTTTGAAAATTTAGAGGGGATGCTCTGAAATGTATTTGTCTTGGCTGCCTGTGAAGGGGAGGTGGCCTTGAAAACAATTGAATTACCTCAAGGGGGGACTCTGAAAAAATTTAACCTGATTTAATTTCTCCTCCTACAACTCCTGCATGATAAATAATGAACGGTCCCCTGGGATATAATAAGAGTATTAATTTCCTATCCTAGTATAATACATAGATACACACCTTCCACAATCTGTTGAATTCTATTCTCATTATACGCGACCATGTACTGTGGCGTATTGTTACCACTATCCAGGTCGGGTAAAGGGTCTTGTGGAGTGCACTCGTTGTAATCGTACTACAAAATACATGAATTAACATAAATAGTTTAGTGTTGCATTTGTAATAACTATGAACACCATATATAAACTTAGATTACGATTGTAAATGCGCTTTGTCGTTGTTGTAGCAATAAACTGGACTGAGACCTAACTCGCGGTGTGATGTTTTATTATATAGTTTGAAGATTGGAAGTTTCATGATAGCCTGACCTCAGACGCTAATTTTTCTTTGCTCGTTGCCAAGGAATATTAGCATCTGAGGTCAAGCTAGTCATTTTTCCTAACCAAATATCACTGCGGATTGCGAGGCTTTTCTCTGTTAGCACTTAGGGCCGACAACTTGATATTGGTGAGCTGGAAGGGAGAAGGGATTGCGAGGCTTTTCTCTGCTAGCACTTAGGGCCGACAACTTGATATTGGTGAGCTGGAAGGGAGAAGGGATTGCGAGGCTTTTCTCTGTTAGCACTTAGGGCCGACAATTTGATATTGGTGAGCTGGAAGGGAGAAGGGATTGCGAGGCTTTTCTCTGCTAGCACTTAGGGCAGACAACTTGATATTGGTGAGCTGGAAGGGAGAAGGGATTGTGAGGCTTTTCTCTATTAGCACTGCATCTACGTCTACAACGATAATTGGCAAAGGTTGCCCATCTCGCCAATGAGTGCCAGTGCTGATGCAGATTTAAAAGTTTAGGGTTATAAGACACAGTTTACAGTGAGGTACGTGCTGCGCTTACATGTACGAAAGGAAAGAAAATGCAATAATTTTAAATGATAAGAGCTGTGCTCTGAGAGCTTATTTAAATTCCTTTTGTGCTCCTATCCGTCTTATTTCTGCGTTCCATTCTCTTATCGTTCTGTGGAAAAGCTATTTGCATAAATGTTTCTCTTTGTGCTAGGATTTATGAAGCACGCTTGAGATCTTGTACTGTAGTTATGAGCTGGCACTCAGGGCCGTCAGTTTGATATTTGTTAGTTGGGAGTGGAATAATTGCGACACAGAGCAGTAAAGGACAAAAGAGGGAAAATTATTAGAAAATGACTTGCCACACCGTCTTGAAAGAAAACTCTTATTTTCAAGTAAGTCGCTCTCCAAACCCCTACCCCATAGCAGGAATTGGGCCAATTAAATGCGTGGTTTTGTTTTGATGGACTTTTCTCGTATTTTAAGCTTCCAATTCGCATATTTTGAAAACAAAAGCTATGATTCTTTGCTTGAAATTGCTTTTGTGAGGCGGGAAAGTGCAGTTGAAAACTATAATGGAATTCGAATTTCCGTTCTTGAGTTTCCATCATCATTATCATCATCATCATCCCATCTTAATATTTAGCTGTGCAACAACAACAACAACAACAACAACAGCAACTTTATTGAGCCAAGAAAATATTTACTAGTATAATATTGTTTCCCATCCTAAAATAGCAAGTGCTAATCGAGCCGAGGGGAAATGAAAGAAAATTAAACAATGAAAGAAGAATAAATCAATAAGATATGTGTAATTTATAAATAAAGTATATGTTAGTAGAATATCTATATTACATACAGAACTGGCTGAATGGAAAAATGTAGAATAAAGAAAAGGAGGTATAGGCTAAACTGGGAAGTCTTAATACTAGGTTAACAAAGTGTATGACTCCACAAGTTTAAGATGGGCAATACCAAGTACTTTTTAATGCTGGGATACCATCTGCATAATTTTATGGAGGTCAACATGTTCATTTTCTTTTATATAAGTATAAATGCTAATAGCTGTTTCAATTTCCTTTTAAATAATACAAAATAACAAACAACACACAATTCGTTTGAACTTGTTACAGCCGAGGCTCTAGTATATACACACTCAGTCGGGTGTATGTGATGTTATATATACACATTAGCGTGTTTCGTCTGTGTACGGCGAATCTTTCTCGTGGGAACCGTGGCTTCGCAATGCTCACATGCCGTCATGCAGTTCCTTTGTATCGGCCATAGATACGTGTTTTACCATGTTTTGTTTAAATTTTGTCTTATTTTGATTTTGTATGGTAATTTTGAATTTTTACACTAAGCTTACTTTAAGACATACCTATATGAATCTCAAAACAAGACAACAATATTGAAATGGATTTGAAACTATCTAAATATATCTAAATATATCTAAATATATCTACATTCTGCCATATTTTTAAAGATTGCTTCTGTTAATTATACAAATTTAGCGCGGGCCTTTTCCAGTTGTAATAGCAATATATGCATCGACAACTAAACAAAATCGAAAACAAAATATTACAATAAAAATAGAATGATTGTTTTTAGTGTTGGGAAATGATGTTGATTGAAATCAACTTTAAAGTTACAAAAATATTTGAAAAGCAATGCGGCGCTGTGAACAGGTGAGTATTGCGGTATCCTTGAATTCATTTTCTCTCGTTTTTCTTGGAAAAAACTTTAATCGTTTGCTATCAAATGTGGCATTAAAATAATAGCTTTTCATCTTCTAATCGCTCGAATCGTAAGTTTGTTCTTACGTATTTGAGGATATCAAAGTGACAACGTATGTTGTCTCTTTTTTCTATTGTTAGTTATTATTTTGCTAATACAATTTTAATAGACTCTGCACGACTGCTGTCTTGTGCTGAAGCTATCTTCCAGTCTGTGAAAATACCTGATGTGTTGGTTGGTTAGCTTCGACTAGTGTCACTGACTACATTTCACAGCTAAAGCCCTGTCACCTTGTTCTTCCCAAAATATCTACAAAAATGTAGAAACGCCTGGAACGCATATAATCTTATCAAGAGAAGGTTATCAGGAAAACAGGCAGCTGGTGAAACGTAGGTGTTGTGTCTGTCCTATATACGCAACCTTCGTTGTATCATCTTTGAAAACATTGACGTCGAGCGAGATCTTAAAGGGGCTATGCACGGTTAGTTTAAGGAAAAGCCTTGTTGTAAGCTCAACAGGACAACCAGAAACGATTTAGCTGAATTATGCGAATTATGAATAAGTGTCTAAATACAAGAAACATAATTTTATCCAGCCCGGACCGAAATTAAATTGGGAGTTTGTAATCTATTTCAATCTTCCCCCATTTTAACCATCCACGTTCTTTTATGGCTTATCCGATCATCGCTTTTGTGTTTCCTACCACGGTAATCCGCTATTTTTATATTTTCTTTGATTTGTGGGGAATCGAATTCGTACATCGCAAAAATGCGTTAAATAGCTGTGACATAGCCTCTTTAAATCCTCAACGAAAGATTACGCGATCTTGACAAACACGTAGCATTTTTTTAAAGAAAAAGTTCTTATCGTTTCATAAAACAAATACTGTTAGTAATAATTTATACGTTGCTTTTTTGAATATTTTGATTATAGTTCCTGAGCTCTTGAAAACCTAAGATAGACTTTTTTTTGTTTCCTCCCTCAAGGCACCAAAACATAACAACATTTCAACTTTTAGTTTAGTCATGTCAGAAAAAAAGCCTTTACAGCCATGAAACACGAATTGTAAGCTCAACAGGAGAACAAGAAATGATAAAATGATTATATATTTGCTGAAATATGTTAAAAAAAATACATGTATAAACACAAGAAACACATTTTTGACATCGAATTGGTTAAACCTATTTAATGTCTAGCCTGGACCGAAATTAA
>JAOBYG010097321.1:0-11267 GCA_025403545.1 Epizoanthus stellaris
ACGAAAGGCAGCTGGACCGGTTAGGGAACTCTAACGAAAGGCAGCTGGACCGGTTTGGGAACTCTAACGAAAGGCAGCTGGACCGGTTAGGGAACTCTAACGAAATGCAGCTGGACCGGTTGGGGAACTCTAACGAAAGGCAGCTGGACCGGTTAGGGAGCTCTAATGAAAGGCAGCTGGACCGGTTAGGGAACTCTAACGAAATGCATCTGGACCGGTTAGGGAACTCTAACGAAAGGCAGTTGGACCGGTTAGGAAACTCTAACGAAAGGCAGCTGGACCGGTTAGGAAACTCTAACGAAATGCAGCTGGACTGGTTAGGGAACTCTAACGAAAGAAAATCGCTACCATTGGACAAATCTAACGAAACGTAATCACACCTGTCTCGATAAATCTCAAGAACGTCAAGTCAAGCCATCTGAATATCTTTTTATTACGCACCACCCTTGACTGAGGAAAGTCAGTCACACTTTTTGGACAGCTGTAATGAAGGACAATTTCACCTGTTGGTTCGATCTAAAGAGAAACATTGGATTTGTGAAAAAAGCACAGCCGTTGCAATTATCTGGTCATCGACAGTCACTAAAAAATCTAGCTCAGTCGATTTGATTTTTGTTATATTACTTAACAAAACAACTCTTGCTACTTCCAAAAGAACTGGGCACGTTCGCCGGAAACGTTCTTAGATTACTTCAAAAGTGAAACGTTGTTCAATCTATCTTGTTTGTTTTCATAAAAGCTTAGATTTTACCGTACTCTTCTTTTATCCAATCACAACGCACGTACTGTCGTACCAGTGTTTGCAGATTCCGCATCCGGCATATCACTATTCTCTATTCCTAAACCATTAATTGAAATCAGCACTTCATTTCTGCGGCACTTCGTGCCCCAGGACATCTTACCACTTTACTTATTACTATTATAAAAACATATGAAATACACAAAACATCAAATTGAAAATCACAAAAATAAAACAAAACGAGAAAAACAAAAATAAAAATAAAACATATAAAAACAAAATGTAATCCTAGTGAACATATGTTTCAAACCTATGTTTCTTGTTAATGAAACCAAAAACGGCTGTATTTGCTGCGTTTCGCCCCAACAGCGACTGTAAAAGAAACAATACTAAATAATTAGAGAGCTGGTATCAAGACAATAGATAAATGACGGCAAGAATTTATCATATTATACAGTGGGAAAATAGCATTGAGTAGCCCTACAATCCGCGGTCATAAATATCTGTATTTCACGTGGAAACTCGTTTAGTTTTATGTCAGACTGTGACGGTAATCACAAAGTAATGAATGTGTGGACAGATAAGAGGACTGAATCTCTACTACATCTGTACTCTGTTTTGGAGAGAATTGTATTAAATACTACATAGTATGTGTATGGACACTCAAGGGGTCTAATTACCCAACTACATTTGTACTCTATACAAACGAGGATTACATCACTACAGAAATTAGAAATTTATGAAATAGTAAGCAAAATATAGAACCATTAGGAAGTGTTAAAAATCTACGACATGCCTTGGTCACATCAGAAAGGTTGACAGTAGCCACATTCCGAAGAATATCTTGTACGGACAATCCAATCCAATCCAATTCGATATGTTTACAAGCGGGGGCTGAAAATGACTGACATTGTCTGTGACCGGTGAAGAGAAAGTGTACCGGTAGGGGCCAGAGAAAGCGAAGACAAATGATACACTTTTCACGTGCAGTAACGGCGAAAAAGACTGCCACTCAGGAACTGGACTACACAGCCACACTCGACGCTGCTCAACACAGAACTGACTTCCTTGGCCCCGACCATTAGGGACTTCAAGCAGCTAGAACGGCAACGTCAACGACGACGGCTGCTGAAATTCTACTTTCTCGTTTTCTCTTTTCCTTTATATATCATCCATTCGTTTTATCATCCATTCGTTTTAATTTTGTGTGTGTGAAGGAGTGAGGATTGTAGGAACACGAAACGCTAGTTTTGACGCTAATCTAATAACGGGTCAATTTATATTTTGACGTTCACGTTGTCTACAAAACCCAGAACTTGGGCTGTTCACGTTGTATTCCTCAGGACGACGGTCGACAGGTGGTCAGCTTGGTGCATTCCAACGTGCAGTTTTTTGTATTCTGTAATTAAGACTTTTTTCTCTGCCGTCATCGTCGGCGTTGCGTTTCACACTTACCTTACTTCTGTAATCACTGATAAAGCTGAAGTAGCTTGTTCTGTATGATCTTAAGAAATTGTGCATATATACACCACCGTACAGTACAGTACAGTACAGTACAGTACAATTGATAGAATGCTAAGACATGTCTATGTATAAAGTACAATGCAATACCTTATTTATCCAAGCTAAAGCAAAAAGACAAACATATCGCTCCCAAGAAGTAAACGTGTATGATGATATAAAAAGTATGCGAAGGTATATATGTATGTGTATCCGTATGAAAACATATCCAATCAGCATACAGGAAGAAAACGTAATCAATATTTAGAAGACAAAAACGATATTTGCCGTTTTGGTATTTCAGGAAAGGAACGAATGCAGGTTGTGGTGCACGCACATCTCGGCGTGTACAGAGAAACCAAGTAGGAGAACTAACTTGTCACCTCTCCAACAGGAAGACAAACAAAAGGTTCGACATCAGACCAATGGATGCATCGATTGCTTCGACGGACCAACTGAGAAACAAGTTCATGAAAACGATATTCGACCCTGTACAACAACATGCTGAGCCATTCTAGATTTTCAACATCTACAAACCTCCTGTACTGCAGTCTCAACACTCACAAACGCTCCTGCACTACATGCTGAGCCATTCTAAACTCTTAACAGCCCCAAACCTCCTGTACTGCTGTCTCAACAGTCAATCTACCTACGGCTCTACAGTGCGGGCACACAGTTTTCCAGGTCCAGTTTACCGACGTAATACTTGTTTTTCAAGGAGGAAAAAGTAGGAGACCGTCAGATTTGTACCAAAGTAGTACAATGCGGTTGGCATAAGAATATCTAAACAGATAAGTGCGAAAGCGATGGGCCGGACGAAGATTCATTTGATGCAGAACTACTAGTGTGGCCACTAGCAAAGGAAACATAACAGCTTAACGGGAAGTTGTAGGCGCAAAGGCTGCGATCAAGACTACAGCCAAGAATAAAGGGTGTGTCTCACTTCTGCACACCCGCTAGGAGCCAGATATCGGAGATACAGGACTGAGGAGCCCAGAGCTCCTTTACATAGCTTAAATGTGAGCGCACGAATGTTAAATAAAGCACTCTCTTGCGGTCATATCTTATGCAAGTACTGCAGTGTCGCCGCAAAAAGCCAAGCATAACGTTGGCTACCACGAGTGCGATATACAGGCTCCAAAGTAACTTGTTGGTGACCGTGACCTCAAGATTTTCTTGATAATGGACCACAGTGAGTGTGTGACCGTCTAAGGTGTAGGCTTCATCCACAAGAGAAGGCATCGGGCTATAGCGTTTCCAAGATATTCCTCGATGTTTCTCATTTGCCTACATTATAGCGGCAGTATCACGGCATAGCGTATGCGCACGTGATATCTCCCAAATTCAACAGTTGTATGCTAAAAATAATGACTAATATCAATAACTCAACTATAAACCTGTGTTTTCTAGTACACTATTTGATTTGATGGCCTGTTTAAGAAGGCGATTGAAACAGATTGTAATGCGTTCTGAAGATAATTTAGTGTTGGCCGGTAGAACAAATTATTAAAATAACCCCCAAATGCATCGAACCTCGACAAACCTGCTAAAACAAAGGGTTTCAGTTCAAAAAATATGTTTCATTTTAATATTCTTTAGTTATGGAATGTAAAATACCAATTTTCAGAAATAAGGAATTTGTTTACTACAGCCGTGAAACTGCTCATTTAAAGATCAATACCCAATGACCGGTCCACTCATGAAGACAGTTTTAATGTCTCTTTGAAATATTACGCAAGCATTTTTCGACGTCAGCAAACACCACGTTGGTAGTCCAGGCAGGTCAGTTACGTATAGAAAGACGAAAGGACCAAGGATTATGCCCGGCCCCGAGTGACACCGGATTTTACTTGTACCCAAGGGGAGTAAGCGCCATCAATCAGGTCCCGTTGGGATCTAGAGGTCAGATAGTGAGAGAACCAGGCATGCAGAGACTCAGAGATAACTTATGTGCTGGAGCACAGAATCAAATGCCTTGCTAAAGTCCAGGTAGATGACATAGATTTCCTCACCAGCGGCAAGCGAGCCATCTAGGCCGTACAGAACAGTCAGCAGCTGGGTGACACAGGATCCGCCTTCACAAAGCGATGCTGCATGTCGAGCAGGAGGTGGATGATATCGGGCAACAGTTTCTTCAGTATGCAGCGCTCACATAGTTTGCTCACTACCGGGCAAGAGAGATATTTAACGATAGTTTGTTTTAGCGCCTTTTTTGGAACCTGGAGTAATATTGGCATGCTTCCAGTCCAAAGACAACTTTCTCAGGCGCAATGAATTGTTGAAAAGAACACATAGCAAGCATGCAAGCTTGTTCATACATTGGGGGCATGCCCCCTCCGAAGAAAGGTTTGCTTTTTGGAAGCATTTTCAAGTTACCCCATAAAAACTTAATGAACGTACTTTAGTTGACGTTTTACTGTATTTCAACTCAACAAAGTCGACAAGTTTACAAGGTTTGATTTAATGCAGCGATTAATTTTCGAAAAAATAACAAACTCAGTGAAGAGCGATTCCAATTCAAGTCCACAGAGATGAAGTCGAGCATAGCATTTTAAGCAGGTGCCAAAACATGAACGAATTTTCACTTGAAAAATAATTATTATGTCGTAACAAAATTACGGAAGTCGGGGCTTGATATACTCGGAGTTGCTGGCGGACTGACCCTGGGTCCTTTGAAGGATACAAAGTCGACAAGTGTACAAGGTTTGATTTAATGCAGCGGGTAATTTTCGAAAAAATAACAAACTCAGTGAAGAGCGATTCCAATTCAAGTCCACAGAGATGAAGTCGAGCGTAGCATTTTAAACAGGTGCCGAAACTGGAACGAATTTTCACTTGAAAAATAATTATTATGTCGTAACAAAATTACGGAAGTCGGGTCTTGATATACTCGGAGTTGCTGGCGGACTTACCCTGGGTCCTTTATAGGATGGGCGCTGTATGATCCTGAAACAGTTCTGCATGCACACATCAGCGGAGGCCAGGGATCTAGAAATGATGCACATTTGCCTTTAAAATCACCTGCCTGACCTGGCATGCTGGACTTTTCAAGCGAGTGGGTGGGGAGGGTGGGGTTCGGGGGTTCGGGCTAGCCTACGGGCCTGAGTAGTTGCTAAATTCTTCGGCTTTGGCATCACCGCTTGAGAAGAAAGAGCCGTCAAGCTCAACAGTGTCCGGCACGAAAGAAGGCCGAGTAAATCGGTTGAAGTAGTTCCGGACGCAATTTGGTTGGTAAGGCAGGCAATACGTTTTGATCTCATCAGTTATTTGTCCTCCTTGCCTAGATGGCAAAATTTGGCCTCTTGAAGAGCTTTCCTCTTTAGAGTATTTTTCTTACGGATTGCGTATAGCTCTTTGCCGTTCAAAGGGAAGGGAAACTTGTGTACGTCGACCCCAAGAGCTATACGGGCGGGATTGTATCTCCTGGTAGATCCAGCAACGTCGAACAGGTGAAAGATGAGAAGTCAGAATGTGTTAATTTACTACCAATTTCCAACTGGTGTGTTTGTTTCTAGTGCTTACTGGACTGTCACTTTGCTGCTGTGGCTTGGCCACTTGTGTACTTCAATGATTCCAAGGGCACTGCCAGCGGGATATTATATTCTCGCTGGATCAACCAAGCCGTACAGGCCAAACGTGGGAAATCAGAATGTCTATTAATTGGTAAATTTGGAATCATCGAAGCAAAGAAGGGTCCCAAAAGTTAGCAGACTTCGATAATTCCAGTAGCTATGCCGGCGGCATTTTATATCCTGGTACGCCCAACCAAGTCGTACAAGTCAAGCGCGAGAATCCAGATTGTCCTTTATTTGACAAACGAGTTCCAACTGGTGTGATTTTCTTGTCTTCTTCCACGGCATGATCGCAAGAACTCCTTACCACAGGAATGTGACAGCCCAGTAAGAATTTACTTCCTTGCTGCAGTGTCACCTTACCGTGGTAAGGAACCTTGTGCGCTTCAATGATCCCAAGGGCTATGTCGGCGGAATTATATATCATGGCAGGTCCAACAAAATCGGACAGATGAAGGATGGGAAGGTAGAATGTCTTTAATCTGGTAAGAAAGTTCAAACTGATGTGATTGTCTTCAGTTCCTTGCTGGACGGTCACCTTGTAGTGATACCTGTGTAATTTGTAGACCCCTTGACCCATGCCGGCGGGGATGCATATCCTGGGAGGTCCAAACAAGCCGGACAGTTCAAGGGTGAGAAGTCAGAATTCATTGCTGGGCTGCCACCTTGCCGTGGTATGAGCACGTGAGTACTTCGAAGGCCCCAAGAGCTATGCCGGCGGGATTGTATATCCTGGCATGTCCAACCGAGCCGAACAGGACTGGGGTGAGAAGTCAAAGTGTCTGTAAGTTATAAATTAAAGACCGTCTAGCTTGCCACCCCTTTCATGAAAAAGGTTTAGATTTGTGTGATTGTCTTCAGTTCCTTGCTGGACTGTCATCTTGCCGTGGTAAGGACACGTGAGTACTTCGAAGACCCCAAGAGCTATGTCGGCCGGATTGTATATCCTGGCATGTCCAACCATGACGGACAGGTCAAGGGTGAGAAATCAGAGTGTCTGTAAGTTATAAATTAAAGACCTTCTGAATTGCCACCCCTGTCCTGAAAAGGGTTCAGATTTGTGTGATTATCTTCAGTTCCTTGCCGGACTATCACCTTGCTGTGGCTGAGAAACCTGTGTACTTCGAAGACCCAAAGAGCTATGCCAGTGGGATTGTATATCCTGGCAGGTCAAGGAAAGCGAGACAGGCAAAGGGTGAGAAGACAGATGAAGGGTAGGAAGGCAGAATGTCTTTAATCTGGTAAAAAATGTTCCATCTGATGTTGTCTTTAGTTCCTTGCTGGAGGGTCACCTTGTATTGGTACCCGTGTAATTTGTAGACCCCTAGACCCATACCGGCGGCGATGCGTATCCATATCCTGGGAGGTCCAAACAAGCCGTACAGTTCAAGGATGAGAAGTCAGAAATCCTTGCTGGACTGCAACCTCGCTGTGGTATGGACACGTGAGTATTTCGAAGACCGCAAGAGCCTTGGCGGCAGGATTTGTTATCCTGGCGTGTCCAACCGAGCCGGACAGGACTGGGGTGAGAAGTCAGAAGGTCTTTAAGTTATAAATTAAAGAACTTCTGAATTGCCACCCCTATCCTGAAAAAGGTTCAGATTGGTGCGATTGTCTTTAGTTCCTTGCTGGACTGCTACCTTGCTGTGGTAAGGAAATCTGTGTACTTTGATAACCAAAAGAGCTATGCCGGTGGTAATGAATATCGTGGCAGATCCAAGAGAGCCAGACATGACAGGCAAAGGGTGAAAAATTAGAATGTCATATAAAATGTCCCAACTGGTGTGCTTGTCTTTAGTTCCTTGTTGGACTGCCACTTTGCCGTGGTAAGGACACGTGAGTACCTCGAAGACCCTAACAGCTATGCCGCCGGGATTGTATATTTTCGCAGGTCCAGCCGAGCCGGACAGGTCAAACGTTAGAAGGCCGAATTTCCTTAATTTGATAAAAATGTTTCAACTGCTGTGATTATCTTGTGTTTGTCGATGATCCCAAGAACTTCTTACCACCACAAAGTGACAGTACAGTAAGGAATTTATTTCCTTTCTTGGACTGCTGCCTTGCCGTGGTAAAGAAACTTGTGAACTCGAATTATCCAAAGAGCTATGGCGGCGGGATCGTACATCATGTCCATGCCGGTGGGGATGCATATCCTGGGAGATCCAAACAAGCCGTTCAGTTCAAGAGTGAGAAGTCCGAATTCCTTGCTGGACTACCTCCTTGCCGTGCTGAGAGCACGTGAGTACTTGGTAGACCACAAGAGCTATGCCGGCGGGATTGTATATCGTGGCATGTCCAACCAAGCCGGACAGGACTGGGAGTGAGAAGTCAAAATATCTTTAAGTTATAAATTAAAGTCCGTCTGGCTTGCCACCCCTGTCCTGAAAAAGGATAAGATTTTTCTGATTGTCTTTAATTCCTTGCTGGACTGTCACCTTGCGGTGGTAAGGAAATGTATGTACTTCGAAGACCACAAGAGCTATGCCGGCGGGATTTTATATCGTGGCAGGTCCAACATAGCCAGACAGGCGAAGGGTTAGAGGTCAGAATGTCGTTAATTTAGTAAAAAGGTTCCAACTGGTGTGGTTGTCGTGTGTTCGTCGATGATCTCAAGAACTCCTTACCACGAAAAGGCGACACTACAGTAAAGAATTTAGCTCCTTGCCGGACTGTTGCCTTGCCGTGCTAAGGAAACTTGTGAACTCAAATTATTCCAAGAGCTATACCGGATGGATTGTACATGATGGCCATGGCGGTGGGGATGCAGATCCTGTTAGGTCCAAACAAGCCGTACAGTTCAAGGGTAAGAATCAGAATTCCTTGCTGGACTGCCACCTTGCCGTGGTGATATCACGTGAGTACTTGGAAGACCCCAACAGCTATGCCGACGGGATTGTATATCCTTCATGTCCAACCGAGCCGGACAGGGCTGGGGTGAGAAGTTTGGTAAAAAGTTCCAACCGCTGTTATGCTCTTCGTTGCTTGGTGTCACCTTGCCGTGGTAAAGAAGTTTGTGCACTTCGAAGACCCCCAGAGCTATGCCGGCGGGATTGTATATCTTGACATGCACAACCGAGCCGGACAGCACTGGGGTGAGAAGGTTCAGATTTGCGTGATTGTCTTTAGTTCCTTGCAGGACTGTCATGTTATTGTAGTAAGGAAGCTTGTGTACTTGGAAGACCTCAAGAGTTATGCCAGCGGGATTGTATATCCTGGCAGATCCAACCGAGCCGAACAGGTGAAGCGTGGGAAGGCAGAATGTCTTTAATTTGGCAAAAAAGTTGCAACTGATATGGTTGTCTTGTCCGGCGGGATTGTATATCGTGACATGTCAAACCAAGCCGGACATGACTGGGGTGAGAAGTCAGAATCAATTGCCCTATTTCACTATTACGTTACAGTTTGTTTACATTTTACAAACGCAAGTAAAACACACACAAACTGTAATTTTCTGCCTTTAAGAAAGAGAAACCCTTGTGTTTGTACATTTTAATTTATTTTCAGAATGAAATTTGTGAAGCCTCCTTCGATTTTGGACTTTCGAAATCCGTTTTACTGTTGCATTGTGGGATTAAAGTGGGGGAAAACGAAATGTAAACAAACCACATTTCAGGCCAGTTCAGACACCAGCGAAGCTGTGAGACAACTTTGTTGCTAAGTTTCATTGTTGATATGATAATACGAATCAGATATAATATCAAGTTGATGGATCTGAACCTTTACCAGCAAAATAAATCACTTTTCGTTTAGTACATTGAAGAAACCTATGACGTAATAACGAAATAGGACAATTAAAGACCGTCTGGCTTGCCACCTCTGTCCTAAAAAAGGTTCAGGTTTGTGTGATTGTCTTCAGTTCCTTGCTGGACTGTCACCTTGCTGTGGTAAGAAATCTGTGTACGTCGAATACCCAAAGAGCTATGCCAGTGAGATTGTAAATCCTGGCAGGTCCAAGAAAACTATACAGGCGAAGTGTAAGAAGT
This sequence comes from Epizoanthus stellaris, assembly GCA_025403545.1. Lineage (NCBI taxonomy): Eukaryota > Metazoa > Cnidaria > Anthozoa > Zoantharia > Epizoanthidae > Epizoanthus > Epizoanthus stellaris. The sequence goes on from JAOBYG010097321.1 coordinate 9,795, forward strand.
TAGAATGTCATTAATTTGGCACAAAATGTTCCAACTGGTGTGCTTGTATTTAGTTCCTTGCTGGAGTGTCGCCTTGCCGTGGTAAGGACAAGCGAGTCCTTCTAATACCCCAAGAGTTATGTCGGCGGGAATGCATATCCTGGCATGTTGAGTTGAGGTCACCTTTATTTATACACGGTAATCTTATCAGAAAAACCTGTTTTACATGAAAGCCGTGTTTAAAATCTCTATTTACAAGAAATCGAAAAAGTATAAAATAACATGGATATTAAATATAAGGCGATCTAATTCCATTGCATAAACTGTAACTGAGGAAATAAACACTACGTAACAAGCTTAGTTGAGAAAGAGAGGCTCATATTGTTAACACATTCCCTAAAGGTGTCATGTGATTTAACTGACTTAATTTCATTTGGAAGTTTGTTCCAAATCATTGAGCCTCCATAGGTAAAGCTTCTTTTCAATATATCAGTTCTGGGCCTTTCCAATTGAAGGTTTGTTTGATGAACCTCTGAGGCGTTAACGGGTAACGTTACTCGTGACGTAGTTTATTGAGTCAGTTAAATACTCTGCAGCATCGCCATGGACAGCTTTCAGCATAAAGTTAACACAGTATTTTGATCTTCTTACAGTTAAGTTGTCCCCATGGAGCTTCTCCAGGATATCAGCTGATCTTATCTCGTAAGAGGATTTAGTGATCACACGAGCGGCTCGATTTTGTAATTTTTGGAGGCGTTCGCTTTGTTCTTTGTTCAAGCTATCCCACACAATATCACAATGATCAAATATTGGTTGAATGAGGGCTTTGTAGGTTGAAATTAATGTACTTGTCTTAGACTACTTAGGGGAACAAAGTCACGAATTTGGCGCAATCATCCAATCGCAGAAGAGACTTTCTTCGATATACAGTCAATCTGATTATTCCAAGAAAGTCTCTCGTCTATGTACACTCCAAGAGATTTAGAACATTTTGTTCTAGATATTATATTGTTTCCTCGTTCAACATTCAGTGGCCAACAAATGTTGCCTAGTTTATAATCAGAAGCAACAATCATATACTCAGTTTTCGATGAGTTTAAACTTAATTTGTTGCTGATTAGCCAATTGTTGACATTGCTTAATTCATGGTTAGCAGTAATTGTTATATTTGTGTCATCAGCATACATGTCCAACCGAGCCGGACAGGACGGGGATGAGAAGTCAGAGAATGTCTTTAGATTATAAATTAAAGACCTTCTGACTTGCCACCGCTGTCCTGAAAAGGGTTCCGATTTGTGTGATTGTCTTTAGTTCCTTGCCGGACTATCACCTTGCTGTGGTAAGAAAACTCTGGTAGACTAGTTTTCTAAAAAAAATAGGTTTTCTACGTCGGCGAGTAGGCCAAATGATGGGATTCATCAACTAAAAGTTGATATGTTATGTTTTTCGCCGTGAGGGTGAAAGATTTCAGCTGACGTTTCGAGCGCTAGCCCT
>JAOBYG010097432.1:0-11265 GCA_025403545.1 Epizoanthus stellaris
GTTTTCGATCATTGTGATCATCAAATCACCTACGGAAATGTTTGGTTTGTTGTTATATACTGAAATTCACGTAATCCCTCTAGGGAACAGGTTAAGATGATATTATAAAGCATTTACTTTCTGGTTTTCAGTTGGCTTGGTTGGAATTTACCAATAAACAATGCTTCTAAACTGAAATTCCAGGATCATTCGAGGAGTGTTCAAGGACCCAAATAAAGCTTCAAGAAGTATTTTTGTAGCAATATTTCAGTTTAATAAACTATTAATGAACTATGCAGTGCATTCAACAAATACAGATATATTGTGAGTCGGAGTCAGAGAGAACCCAAAACGGAATATTATCAAGTTTTATAAAAAGAACATAAATTTATCCTGGCTGTAATACAAGTTGACTATAAGTTGATATAAATATTTTCTTCGGAGGAAATATCAACGGAGCATTCAAGGAGTCTTAGAAAAAATTGGTAATTTCAAGGGCTTTTCAAGGACCCTTGAAATGAAAAGGACCCTTGAAAATTATAATTAAAATCCAAGAGTATTAAAGGAATAGCACATTCCAACTTTAGAGCTACGCGACATCCCTTTAATAGTTCTCGGAGTAGAGCCTATCTGATTAAAATTCTTTTTGTGAACTTTCGTGGCTTTTGAGCTTACATCCCTGCCCGCATGCACAATACCAATACCAATACGCTTTTAATAGATATGGATTTTATCTCGCGAATGCCTCACTTGTTTAGAAGCCTCTATCGCGAGATAATATTTTATTTGTTTCAGATTTAATTTGTTCGGGCCGATAAAAATTATCTAATGCATTTCTTAGTTCTCGCTACTGTTTCATGTTCCTCTGAATATAACATCAATGTTCACGACATACTGCGGAAATGGTTTAGTTGTCTTTTTGAATTGTGTCTGTTTGTCATCGAGAACAAGAATGATTGAAGAAGCATTCAAAGTGTTATTTAGCATAAACAGCTCAGTTTCAAACGATAGCTAACAGTTTATACTAATTAAAAGTCCCACGTGTTGAACCCTTGAAAGAGCCTTCAATCATACTGATTGTAAAAACGGAAGATGAGACATTTTAAAACAGATGCGTACTTTTAACCGGCAGATAAGGTGACGAAAATCATAAAACTGATAAATGCCACCAGCACAACTCTTCTGTTATCAAAACCCAGTGTAAAGTTGCTTTATCTTGTATCAACCACTCTGAAATCAAAGCACTGGGCATGTTTGCTTTCCTAACTGATAACGCAGATGCGAAAAATACATTTACATATGTTTTCTTAATGATTATAAGTGGAATTAAAAGACTTAACTAAGGTCGGTCAAAATGCTTAGCGCTCGACAAACAGCACTTTGAAATGTAAACACCTTAATCCTAACATTAACACTAGCTCTTCTTTTACTTTGGTTCTGATACAAAGTACAAATAATCCCGGCTGCTATGACGTACATGACCACCCTCGTCGCTGATAATCCCTCGACGTTAAACAGATGTCATCAACTGGCGTTCCATCCGTGTGTATTGGTGCGTTAAGTAATGTCTTGCCAGTGATTATCGGGACTTTTACAATGCACTGATGAACATTACTGAATTGTACACGTGTCTTGGAAGAGCTTTGTTCCTTCTTCTTCTTCTTCTTCTTCTCTTTCTTGTTAATTATTCCAGAAGAAATCTCCGAGATCTGTACAAAAACAAAAAATTGTTCATCTTAGAATTCTTATCTTCAAGATCAGGCAGTGAGTTGTGGGAAGCAGTTATACAAACATACATGCAAAACATTGGCTATTTTTAAGTTAAGATGCAAACTCTTCCATTACTTTAACTATTTCATACACCGACAAGAGATTCTCCATTATTTTAAACTTCAAGGTTAATGTTCAGATTATAACAACTTTAAAATTTTACCCGGAGTGCTTTATAATTATAACAGTTTGAGTTTGCACATTGATTCAAATATGGACTGGTAGGTGTTCTCCCCCAACGGGGCAACGGACTGTCCCTGGATCTCCGAGGATGAATTTGCATAAAATAAGTTCTGATGCGGTACCACTACATTAGGTTTCATTGTACAGTAGGGTAGACATAAAGTGGTAATAATTAAATAAATGTATTTGTAATTATATTTGCACCAACAAATCTTGGACTTAGTGATCTTGACAAAATAAATCTTGTACAATTACCTTCATCGTTGAGGAACGGGTCGACGTCAAAAGTAAAAGGTGGTAACGGCAGGCCTAGATCTTCAAACACCACATCGTCTACCGGTTTCTCAGAAGTTTGTAAAAGTTCTGTGAGGCAAGATATATATACAGCAGCGAGTCGAATGGTTTCCGTTTTGGTAGGCTTTTTCTCGTCAGGAAAGAGAGGGATTAATTCTCGTAGCCTGTCGATGTTGGCGTTTATAATCTGAACACGGCTTCGCTCACGCGCGTTAGCAAGCCTGCGCTGTCTACTAACTCCGGTCAGTCGAGGCCCCCTTCGCTTTTTCTTGTTCTGTGACTCCTTCTTAATACTTTCTTCTGGTTCTTGTTTAGTTTTTGCGTCTTCCATACTGCTGCCACTATAGCTTGCACTGATTCATAGGGACTACGCCTTGTCTATGGGCCACGGCGTCTTTATAAGCGTACCCATTTGGCTATCATTCGCCTTGTCAGTCGGAAAATAATTTAGCGGTATCGCACAGTTAGATCGTGCCAAGCAGTCTACTGCAGTCTGCGGTACTTATCTTGGTCACGTTAATTGATCACTGTATACGTTACTGAACAGTAAGTTATATCCCGGATTAACCCGTTCTTTGCCTTTTGCATATTGACAAACATTACAAGAATCAGACAAAGGAAAGCAGAATTTTAAATACGGAAGAAGCTGGTGGTTTCGATGACACTGTAAGCCACCTTTCCTGTCTGTGTTCATAATTGTTTATCGGACATTGACAGATAGAAGTCAAAGAAACTTGACACGACTTCATTATAGGGCTATAATAAAATTTTATGGAATCTGTGCGCAATATTCCCTGAGTGACGGGTACGTGGGCGAGTGGTTATACCTTGCAAAAGATCCGTCCAAGCTAAGAGAAAAAGTTACTATCAGTCGTTTTCTAACTTTTACTCTTCCAAAATTCTTTTCGACTGTTTTGGACCAAGGAAATTGATTCAAGCCGAGGGCCTATCGCACAGTGAATGGCAGCCCTGGTGAATGGCGATCAGCAGCCACTAATTGCCGTTTCCATTTATAAATATATGCATGAGCCGTGAAAATGATATAGTATCAAACTTCAAAATTATAAATATTGATAAAACTTACAATAAACAGAGAACTGATAAGTTTACATGAAAACATAAAAACGTGTTTTGAAAAGACACTTATCAGCTGCTTGCCCGGGGGCTGATTCCTAGAACACCGCTGGGGAATTGCCACAAGGGCTAACACATGCACATGTTGACATATTCCACTGTAAATTTCAAGGCTAATATGATCCTTTGTCTCCGCTTCCGGAACACATAACATGCAACTTTTGAAAGCATGAAAATGTATCTGCACAAGTCAAGAACTGAAATATTTATACATCTTTTTATTTGAAAAAAATGAGCCACATTGTTTGAGGTTGTGATGACATACAAATGTCTACATAATCTTGCTCCGCCATACCTATGTATTAATGTAAGAAATTTAGGAAACGTGCAAACATTAATGACCGCCACACTCCTGACTCGCAACCGAGATCTTCTGCAAATCCCGCTGTACAAGACTGCTTCCGGTCAGAGGACATTTCATTATAGAGGCGTGAATCTATGGAACCAGTTGGACAGCAATATAAAACAGGCACCTTCCCTGGCCATTTTTAAGAACCAATTAAAGAAGGATATGCTGGACAGTTTTTTATAGGTTTTTGCTAAATATTTTATGAAATAGGTTTTATAAATTATATTATATATATTTTACTATACTTTAGGATTTTAGCTTTCAGTACTTTTATTCTTTTTCTTTTTTTTAAAAACATTGTAAATTTATGTTGAAAAGCCCTGAGGGGAACATAAATAAAGTATGTATGTATCATTGTATGTCTGTATGTATATCAAAATACTTGATATGTGAGAGTTTTCACATGAATAATTTCATCCACGTCTCGTTTCTTTTCACTTTTTCCCCGCACGATTAGAACACTCGAGAAGTCATAAAAGAAAGAGAGTAAATAGTCGGCAAATTAACTCGCGTTATTTGGTTGAAGAAGGCGACACGTTCTGTTTATTCTCGCCTATTACTTTGGCCTTTTGTGATATTTTTGTGCTGCTAATTATACAGACGCCGTGCTGACTGTGTTTATTCATCGACTAAAGAGGTGTTTTGAAAGAGCGAATAATTGCAAGTGAGCTATGAAATGAGAACTAAATTGTACACCTACGCATTACAATGGTAAAAAACGTGATCCATTGACTAATACAAACAAGTCAATTCTTGCTTGTCGTTCTCGCCAGAGCGAATGAGTATAAGTGCACGACACCGTGGAAAACCCCGTGTCAAAACCACAACCCTCTAATCACTAATCAGGCACAGAACAAACAAGCAAATCATAAATCAAGCTGTGTCTTTCACGAACAGTGGGATGTTTGGACATCTCTCAGCAAATAACAGTTCTGTAAGTTATCAGACATTCAGGGACCACTCTTTTATCCCTTGTCTCTCTGGGGAAGAATATTACAGTTTGCCGCTCTTTGAGATAGCTTCCTTTGTTAACTTGGGTATTAATACTTTTTTGCACGCGGAACTCTGCGTAAAAAAACGACGCCGATTTCCTATAGCCTCCTTAATTACGCCGCTTTTGACTTCACAACTTCACCTTTTCCGCTTCGCTTTCGGAGACATAAATACATATAAATCAAATTTCGTTGAGGTTATTTTAATGATGCCATAAACGTGAAAGGCTACTTTAGAAAGAATAGCGAAAATGGAGTGCAAAAGCAGTATTCCATGCGAGCATGTCTTGCTTGGAAAAAGCTTTAGTCCACTCACCTTATAAAACTCAAGCAACATATTACAGATGAATTAGTTTCATCACGCACTTGAAGCACTCATTTTAATTAAGATTAAAAAAAATCGTATTTATTGGCATTAGGGATTAAAGAATCCGGCAAGGGCAAGATAAATAATTACTATATAAAAGGGATAAAAAGTGTTTTTATGTGGAATTGAATCGACTTACCGACACATTCGTTGGCAAAATTTGCCGTAGCTGGTCGCCAAGGTCTGTCGTTGAAAAATGGTTTACAGCGCCCACAGTCCGGACCAGCGGTGTTGTGTTTACAGTCACACACGGGGAAACCCTCGCGGCCCACGACACAGCGACTCGCGTGGCCATTACAGTGGCAGCGGCCACCAACGGCCAGGTCCGATATAGCATAATATTGCGTTTCCCGTCGACGAACTTTCGATTTTGTACCAATTCTATTAAATACCAGCTTAATATCTGTTGCTGTGATCCACTCTTGTAGCACGTGACTGTAATCGAGTTTGGTTGCAGATGGTCGACCCTCTAGGGTGCTGAATGCAATACGTCCCCCTTGGAGGGGCTTGATGAGGTGTGCATTTGTACATAAAGCCTCCTGTTCATTCTTGCGACTAACATAGCCCTTGTTGCTTCGACCGTACATCACACGGCAATCACTGGAATAAAATTGATACGGTCTCCATGTTTTACCAAAATCGAGTGACTTGTAGATAGCCATTGAATTTGGTCTAACGGAGCAAAACTGCAGGCTTATATAAGTTATATCAAAGGTTTTCCCGAAGGATAATGTTAGAGTTACGTTGTCGAGCGACTGGATGGGGTCTGCTTGCCAGCAGGTTATGCTGTTCTCGTTGTGAAGATCGGTCAGGTATCTCACGGGATGGGAACGTCTTGAAACTCGTGAATCACACACGTCGCACACTTTTCTCCCCATAATTGATCTGCAGAATTTTCTTGGTATAGTGCCACACGTGTGGCTGGCGTGGATGGCCTGGCCGTGAGCTATGTTGTGGAAGTTAGGTAAACAACGCTGAGCCTGTCTGTACTCATTGTAGCAAGAGTTTTTATAGCCGCTCTGGACACTTAAAACACAGGGTACACTGCTGAAAAAACAACAAAATAATACAAGGCGTAGCAAAACCTTTTCTGTGATCATTATGAAGTCAACACTGGCTCTCCTGTGACCTACGTGAGCGCGTCGATGAATATTCGTAGTTGCAGTTAAACTGTAGATTGACGGAAATGCCTGTAATTCAACCAAGCTGGGCCCTTCGAGCTAATTTTGTACACTAATAGCTGACAAATACTGCTACAAATGGGGCCAATCACTCCCAACGACAGGAATAAGCTTGTAATCGACACCTCTTTAAGAACTCTGGATTTCTTGAACAAAATCCTTGCACGGGAGGTTCTCGTCTTTGTGTTTTAAGTAGCCCTAGAGAAGCACATACAGTTGAAATACTTATATCTTCGTGTCACACACCTCATCAATCAAATCAAGGGGACTGTGGGAACATCCAGCCAAGCTTCGTCCGGTTCTGGTGCCTGTTTAATAAAAAGTGTGTTTAGACTTAGTTATGCATATAATGTTAACCCACAATTAATCAAGTATTGTGCACAATTCATATGGTAATGAAGGTTAAAATAGCGGACAGGGATCAGTCCACAAAGTTATAAACCTCTGGAACTTGAGATGGCAGGGAGGTATTGGAGTGGAACAGAAGATTACGCCAGAAAAACAAATCCCTTGTTGAGACTGTGTTTGATCTTCAGAAACTGAGACTGAGCGGAGTTAATATCCAGAACAGTGTACCTCCACTTATCCTTCCAACTGGCTTTGTGCAAACCATATGTCATTACATCCAGCTCCTCCTCAACTGCTCAAGTTCTACAGATTTTGCACCCTAGCGTTTAAGAAAGATTGAAGCATCATTCCACTCGATTTTAAAATTGTTTGTTTTTGTTTTTGCGGAAGCGTGAAAAGAGATCTGGAATTTCCACTTCTTTGAAAAGCGTAAGATTTATCGCTATCAGTTTGTGTGTTCCTTCCTAATCATGAGGTGACTGAAGTTTATCAGCCATCTTGATCGGGTGTTAAGTTGCACAAGCACATTAATCATTTTATTACGTTTGTTGTTGAGGTGATGGGTTTTTAAAATAAGTCACCAACATATGTGCTAATGCCAGCAATGTTTTCGCCATTTGGCTAAGTAATAATAGAACATTGAGAGTGTAATTTCAAACTGCCGACTGACAGATTTAGAATTTGGCAATGTAATCAACATCACTCAAAAACGATTTAATTGCCCAAGTGCTGTTTCACATACTCACCAATAACAGTAGTGTAGTCATTTCATAAATCACACATTTGTCATTAGTTCATGCTAAGGATGGCGGTAAAAATTTTCACATGATTCGTCTTGCTGTCATAACTTCCTTTGCACGCAGGTGGTAGAGTATTACAGATTACGGTTTGTCTTCCCCCGCTCTGACACTAAAACCACAAATTTCCTTTGCTCTCGTGTTTCCAACATATCTAATAACCTATACTGCACTTGAGTTGATGGCTGAAACTTGCCCCCCGGATTATTATTAAAAACAAAGTTCTGGTTGCTGCTATTAGCTTCACAGTGGGTGCCTAGCCCATGGGCTGGGAGAACGTAGGGGTCGTGCGATTTGTGTTCGAAAGTTTGCTGCAACATGGAGTTAAACCGAGATAACCCAAGGAGTAATAACCAACTTACCAGATTATCTGATGAAGGTCCAACAAGACAAAGACCGCCAATTATCTCGCCACTTTCAACACCTTTAAAATTAACACCGTCTGAAAGCAGATAAGCGTTTCTGGCGGCGGAGTTATTTTAAAAACTGTACTCTGGTAGTCTCAAGAAAAAGAGATCTATGCTGGATTGCGCAAAAGAATGTTACACGTTGTGATAGTGTTTGTAGTTTCTGTCCATGAGCAGAGCGATTATGTTCGGAGGTTACGTGCACGTGGTTCTTGCATTCGTCTATTTATAGTCGATGAGTCTATTGGTACTTGTGTTGTGTTTGTTTGTTAAAATTTGTTACTTTGTTACATAGATGCTCGGCGAATTGTTGCTTCGTGATCCACTAACGAGGCAGGAGTTGACATGACTTGTTTAACACTATGACAGGTGAACAATGAACGAGGTAATGAAATGAGCATTTGATTGTCACCTTTCGATCATTAGGCATTAATCAAGTTCAGCTGCAACAATACATGCCCAACAAGGTGTGACATTAGGGCGATTTATAGTGGATATTAATAATTCATTAATATAAATATAGACATGAGAAACCAGTATTCGGTCATTGCATAATTGTATTATATTGCGGAAAGGCAAGTTCAGAGTCCTATCTTACATTGAGCAATATCAATGAATGAGCATCACAAGACTATAGCTTGGACCAATAGCAAACTTACATGTATGCAGTTGCACAACTTTTTCAAAGCCATATGTAAGAATATATTTTTGACATATAGAATTTAGTTCATTCACTGCAAGCAATAGCAAAAGCAAGACGCTTATAGTTACAGCAAGTACTGTACTTATATTAAAAGTTTTCATTACCCGCCCACCCGCTCCAATAGGCAGTTTTGATTAATGTAACGTTGTACACTGTGGTTGTTCTGGGCCAGTAATTGGTCCCATTTGTAATAGTCCAATTAGTTAATAGATAAGTGTCCAGTATCTGGAGATATTCTGTGTAAAATATGATTATATAATAAACTGCCTGGATCTCAATGATGTGTCGGTTGTTTGGGTGTTTACATTAATTTGACTTAGCTTCGGTTAAGCGCTCTTCGATCTTTTGTCACACGCTATTTATATTTGTATCCGGCTGTTTTAATATAAGTATGTTATTTACAAAACAGGCGACATCTTCACATCATTTGTTATGAAATTTTCACAATATTTTCACATCAAAATATGTGAAATGCATGTGAAACAAATGTCAAATGTTTCACAGTACTTTCACATCAATTTCACAACATATCTCATGGTAGTGAAAATGCAACAAAAATCAATGGTAAATGTAACAAATGACTCACCCTAAATGTAACAACTTTTTAACCCTAAATGTAACAATCTGATCCATCCTAAATGTAACAAATTTTAACCGTAATTGTAACAAAATCATGTTTACTATAATTTACATGTTTCCGTTGGCCAAGTAATAAATGTACATGTGTGTACTGACACTGACCACTGTCCAAATTTAGGCTCCGTGAAGCTAATTTTTACCTTTGCATTCAAGCTGCTACTCTCAATACCAGAATGAAACAAAGCCAAACAGAGGATTTTATGAACCTGAATAATTTCTCGTATTCCACAGAGGATTCCTCAAACCTATGGAAACAAACATCGGATTCTATAGAGGATTCTGTGAACCTGGAGAATCCTCTATAGAATCTAACATTATTTTGATTCCATAGGTTTGAGGAATCCTCTATGGAATACAAGAAATTCTCCAGGTTCATAGAATCTATAGAATGATGTTTTACTTGTGAAAGTCTACCCAAACCTGTACATTTAATAGTACTCTCTTTTTCTTATATCTTGTTGCCCCGCATGGGGCATTAAGGCTGCAACAATGTCCTGCCACTGAGTATTGTCCCTCGTAATTGCCTGTGCCTCCGCCAATAGTACTCTACATACAAGATATTAAAACAAAGCCACAGACCCACAGATATAAAAAGAAGCCGGTCCACGGTTTATCACATTATCATGGACCGGCTATTTGATCTGGACATTTTAACTCAAATTATTGGTGTGAGTAAAAGCTATGGACCCCATAACTGCTACCATGGACCGGTTACCATCAACATCTGCTACATCCATGCAGACCTTTGTATCAAGTCAAGTCTCACACATCGAACTGTGAGACTTGTGTATTTGGATGTCATTTCATGCTCTCATGCTAGGACACATATTTCTCACACATTTTGAGTTTTCAGGGTTCACACTGAAACTTGGGAATGAAATTCCATGACTTTTCCATGACCTTATATGATTTTCCATGACTTACAAAAATGCAAAAAATAATAACTGCCGACAAAAACCCTCCTGAAAACCACACAAGAGCAGCACACAAGCGTGGAAAGAAAGCATTTATTCCTCGCTTTTTTAGCCAGATTTTACTTTTTGTGACAACTGTCTTAAACTTTTAAACAGCAAGAGTCTGTTTTAGCAAAGAATCTGAAATTCCATAACTTTTCCCTGACCTATGGCCACTTTTCCTTTCCAGGCCTGGAAAAGGTATTTTCAAATTCCATGACTTTCCATGACTTTTCATTAGGCCAAATAAAACAAAATATTAGTTTCTCGTCCCCGCCCGCTTCCTTTTTGCCCGCCGCCTCCCTTTTCTCGTTATTTACTATTCTGTTTTATATGAACAATTGCTAACAATATTTGAAGAAATCAAGATGCAACACTCCAATTCGTCAAAATAAATTTGATTTGAGACTGATATGTAACCCATGGATGTCGTGCAGTCAACATACTCAAACAAGATAGGCCTGCCAGCGAAATGCAACATGAAATATATCCCACATATATTCTATTTTCGCTGCAGTGACTTTGGAACACTTGAAATGATTTTGGATGGTCACTGTTATAAATAAGATACAATGTTGTTGCGGCTTTGATGCAGAAAGTTGTACTGATCTAGTTACATGTACATGTAATCGTTTCAAAAACACTGTGCTTGAAACAAGTCATCTGGATTAGATTTTTGCAGTTTCAATGATACGGTGAATCACCACTTTACACTTTTTGTACGGAAGTATTTTAAACTTAGGGACTGATCGTTATTTATCTGGACCACCGGGTTGGTAAAAAAAGGTACCGGGGGTTGAAATATTTTATGCTTGAATGAACGGGGCTTGGAAAATTCAAGGGTCGTTCGAGATGGGGTATGAAAAAATCACAGAAATGTCTTGCTATAAAAAAATCCTTTATTACAAACACTGGTTTTATTAGACGTGTATCAATATAAAACAAAACCAAAACAGTACCGTCCGCGAGTAACGTAACCTCCACTCGTGAGTAGCAAGTGAAATTTCCTTGACATCCTTTCACTCGCGCGTATTTCATAAAGATAGAATATTCATAAACCGTTTCATAACCACTCGTTACTCGCGAGTGGTTTTCATCACACTACAAAGTCTTGCAAAAGCGTTTTATAGGCATATAGCATGAACCGACAGAATGTTTCTACTTGAATC
>JAOBYG010097543.1:0-11264 GCA_025403545.1 Epizoanthus stellaris
GAGCTTGTTCTTACATTGTTCTTAAATTTTAGGCAATTTGAGCCTCATTGTTCTTATAAAGTTGTTCTTACAAAAAAACAAAGCGTGTAAACATGCAAAAAATGTATTATCATGTACCACTGCGCGTAAATAAACCGCTTATTATTATTGTTATTGTTATTGTTATTATTATTATTATTCTTCTTATTATTATTGTTATTATTATTATTTTTATTATTTAGTATTATTTAAACAAACATAAAGTGGTTGGGGGAGGGTAAATAGGAACACTGAACATTTAATGCCAGACTGATGCGCTTATCGCCAGGGGAGGGGGGATTATAACCGGGGGGTCTTATTACAAGGATGTTACATGAGGAGGAAAAGGGTTAATAAAACAGAATAGTCCTATCTCTCCTATTTGTACATAACTTTCATTTGCAGTACACTGTGTCCCTTCCCAGCACATGGACTAAATCCATAATAAATGAGTGTGAATGTTGCTGCTCTTCTGCAACCATACAATTTAGCTCCAAATCTATGTATGATTGTTTCAAAACTAACTTGAAACATATTTTCAGAAGGACATAAACTTGTAATTTCATATAATTTTAAGTCCAGCAGTGACCATTTCACAACCCCCTCCCCCTCCCAATGTCCAGGCATTAGGATTCTTTTTTTAAAATTTACTTTTTGTAAATGTTCCACCCCTGCGGCAAAGAACCTAATAATGAGACTTCCTCGATAGGAAGTTCAATTAGTTCCATCAACCAAAATAGAGATACTATTTACAAATGTATATATAGGGAATAATTATCGACCAGGTCATCGCAGCAAGTGACTCGACTCATTCAACAAAATCTTTATGCCGGGATTTCCCAGTGAGTGGCTGCTCTCTGAGCAAGATCTTTATGTTGGGATTTTCTGGTGAGTGCCTGGGGATTGTGAGAGTCTTTCTGCTGTGCTACTGTAGTTGAGAACCTGCCAACATAATATTTTGGCCTAAGTGCTACAGTAGAAAATTTTGTTGACATTTTCTTTAACATGTCGAAGTCGGAACGACAAGATAGGAAAAGTACATAAAGTTATGAGTCGTGATCAAAGACCTGAACATCATTGAAAAGCAAGCCCAAAATTGTTTCCTTTCCGTTATGACACTGTGCATCTGAAGCCTCAAGATTCAGTTGATTGTAGGGAATAATTATCGACCAGGTCATCGCAGCAATTGACTTGATTCGTTCAACAAAATCTTTATGCCAGGATTTCTCAGTGAGAGGCTGTTCTCTGATACTACTGTGGTTGAGAACCTGCCAACAGAATCTTTTGGCGTAAGTGCTACAGTAGAAAAAGTTTAAGTTCAGTTAAGCAGAGTTTTGTTTGCTTTGTTGACATTTTCTTTAACATTCTGAAGTCTGGACAATAAGATAGTTAAAGTACAGTAGTCATGGCATTACGAAAACACAATGCTCAACACATTCTTTGTTTAAATAGCTGTATGCATGTAGTTTACGTTTTTGCTATATAAGTTATATACATGTGTATTGTATATCTTTGTAATGTCTTATCAAGAAATCGTTTGTATTGAAGGAGTAATAAAATAATGTTTTACACGATTACCGTCTGTACCCTTTCAACTTTTTCTGTAATAGGATTGCATTCCTTTTTGCGTGACATGTTCTGTAAATTGATTTACTGAACATACTCTGTAATCTCGTTTGGGTGATGTTTACATGATTTTGATGTACAAATTTACTATTAATAAGAGGGAAATTTACGGTATTGTTTGTAAATGTACACGAACAATCAGTAAAATTACAAGCGTGTTATGTATAATTACCTATGCGTTGGGTAGATTTACCTCAGTGTTACGTAAAATCACCTCTGTGTTACGTATAATTACCAACTATTCAGTAATATTACTTTAAAAAATTGAAGTAATTTTACTGAAAAATTTTAATGTAAAATTACGGAGAAGAACCCAGTAATCTAGCTGCAAGGACTTTACCGCAATTTCACAGGCAAATTTACAGGAACATAACGTAAACTTACATGAAGTTTGGGTAAAATTACCAATGTGTTTGGTAAAATTTCATGTGCGTTGCGTAAAATTACCTGTGTGCTACGTAAAATTACCTATGTTCTACGTAAAATTACCTCTGTGCTAGGTAAAATTACCTACAAATTCAGTAAAATTACTTGAAGGCATTTGAAGTAATTTTACAGCGAAATATCAGCGTAAATTTACAGTGAAAGATCCAGTAATCTAGCTGCAAGCATTTTACCGTAATTTTATGGGTAAATTTACATTTTTTTTATTTAGTGTGTATATATAGTAGAGCAGGTTTGAATCTCACTGAACAGGAAAAAGAAAGACATACATGTAGACAGGTAGAGAGATTAGGACATCAGATAATAAAGAACGAAAGAGGAATGAAATGAAAAGAAAAACAGAAAGAAACAGACCATGTTTATAGTATTCCTCGAACAAGAACCTCCCTCGATTAACTTTAGCCGCAAAATATTTTGAAGTATACCCTCTCGAATAAGCACCCCCAATGGATATAAACTCACTCCTTTCTCCAACACGAAATCGGTGAGAGAATGTATGAGTTAGAGAACTGGATATCGAGCAAGAAACACACCCACACCACACCAAAGAGCTCCATACAGCAAACCACATTACAAAATCCTTATTGTTATCATTATTTCTTTCACACGATGCATTTCAAAATTAAATATTTTATCACATATAAAACGGCGAACTCGGATTCATAATATTTAATTTTATTACGAGCATCCCCCTCAAATAAGCGCCCCCTTTCAGGAAATACAATATTTATAGTATTTATAAAGGCACTGTGATATAGTAATATCCGGGCTGACTTGTTAATATGACCGTCTCGTTATTACGACCACCTCATTATTAGAACCACCTCGTAAGCACAACCACCTCGTCCATATCATCGCCTTGTTAATAATATAACAACCTCATTAATATGACCACCTCGTTGATACGATATTGTTACTGATATGACAACCATTTTCTTTATAATTATATCCGTTAAAACAACCACTTCAGGGGTATATTATATAATACAAGATAAGTAACAGAAACGGAACTAAAAGAACTCAAAACAAAACAAAAAACAAAAACGGAACTACAATCTGACTAACAAATAGATTACATTTTCCGTGCGTCTGTTCACTAATAGATGTTCAAATGACGTTAATGAAACACGGCGAGAGAACCAGAAGTGGCAATTACCGTAACCGAGTTTATATTTGTCAAAAAAGTTAATTCAATTCAACAAGGAGCAAGTTGAATGTTGAAACTACGAAAGCACACTATTTTATTGCGAATAACCAACTACTCCAAATTTCAAGAAAAATGGGGATAATATATACAAGGATAATATATACAAGACCTTGACAAGTTTATGGAATTGAATAGTGAATTGAGCAAGACTGAGTGAATTATTCTTTATGTTTTCTGTTCGAATAGTCCCAAAGTAGTGTTTTTGTGGAATTGCAAAATGGCTCAAAATAACATTTTAAGCTTGAGCAAACTTTCAACATCTGAAAGGTTTATTGCAGTTGAAATCTCGACCCAGTCCAAGTCGCGCGTGCACACGCAATTTTGACGTCATTTCGGTGTCTATACTAAAATAGATCGCAGTTTTTGGCCAATCACAGTGTGTGTTATATCTTCTTTTATATTATTGTTTCGCACGGCATCAATTTACAGCTAGTGCTCTGCTTCAATCCTAAGCAACAATTACTCGTGGCAAGGTAGTGAATTAAGAAGAACATAATTTGAACATACCCCGTTAATACAACCATCATTTTATAGTCCATTGGTGGTTGGATTGACGGGGTTCCAATGTATTACTATTTGTATGGTTATTCAGTACAATTAGTAAGATGCTTAGTATCACTTAAGTGATAGCTCTTCAGTTCTTACTCTAAATGTTGAGATAATCCAACAGATTATAGAGACATATCAGAATGATAATTTTTGTGTGTTATAGGATACCGTACTGTTACCATGGCAACAAAATACCTCTAATATTAGCCTTGAAAATGACAAAATACAGCAATTTCTCAAAATCTACTCGATAACGTTTTGTTAAATTTTGTAGGAAGTGGAATTGGCAGTGGAACATGCTTTAAAAAATCATGATTCAAATCCGACAGACGGGAAAAAAATGAAGGGGTTTAATACCTTAACTTACTCTATGTCACTTTTCTCGAAACGTCTCTATCAGAAATGTCTGATTCTGCATGACATAATTTTCAGCTTCTAATATTTAATTTCAAAAAAATCGAAGAAACGTTATCGAGCAGATTGTGAGAAACCCTAATATTTTGAAAATATTATGGTGGTTTTGTAATGTCATGGTTGCCATGGAAACATATTTAGAATATTTTTTGCAAAACAAACGTAGTCAGTGGCATAATATCAAGTACTTAGTTAAATATCAATTCATATTGAAACTTGTGTACTGAACTGATTGAAGGTATTAGCACCGGCTAAACAGTTTATTTTGAAAATTTGTCATAAATTTAAAACAATTCATTATCAATGTTTGGCCAAACCCAATTTTATGTTAATGGTCTCTAGAACTACCGTATGCTCTGCAAAGAAATTGGAAAAAAATAAAAAAACGAAGTGAGAAAAAGTTGTTCTCATAAATTCCATATTTGGGCATTTAAAAAAAATTCAATAATTGACAGCTGCAATTTCATTACGATTTGTCACTAACGTTTAGCCCACCCCAGTTTTATGCTAAATGGTTCACTGAACTCAATTCTTAAAACAGATTTGAAAAACAATCCACACAGGCTGAGAAAAATTTGATTTTACAAACTTCTTTAGGGACGGACCATTTGATATCGTGGGGTGGGGGTTGAAGAATGAGTTGCGAGCAAATTTTTTTTTTGGCCTGGAATGGGCCTGCAAAATTTTTTTTGCTTTTCCCTCTCTTTCTCTCTCTCTTTGTCTTTATAATTTTGTGTCGTGTAATTTTTTTTTTTGGGGCTTTTCGGCTTGTGCAATTTTTTATTTATTTTACAAATTCTTCCACTCCCCCCCCCACAAAATCAAATGGTACGTCCCTAACAGTTGTGATTGTATTACAAAAGCGCAGACGTTCTTCTTCAGTAGTAGTTGAGTGGTACTAATACGTTTTTGAAAACGGAGGCTTTGAAAACGTTTTAGTGTGGACGAGACCTATAAGATGCAAGCGATAAAACAAAGGCAAACAAACTGATAACACAAACAACTCATAGTGAATTGAATGGCGTGAGAAAAGGAAGTCAGCTTTGTAGAAGGAAGGAAGCAAACTCATGCCAAGAAAACAACCGTCAAATGTGGTTTAATCTGGCAAAACGAGCCGGGTCAAACGTTCAGCCTTCAGAAGCAAACAGCCTCCATAGTTTACAATATTTTTCAGATCAAAACTGCTTATTAATTTTTCAGGATTTTTGTTGCTATTCTGTCCTTGAGCTGAAAGAGGTTTGCTCAGGCCATGAATACCATTTTTGGCTATTCGGAACTGCCTGTGATTATAAGTAAAATGCCAAGCACTGTTAAAAATCAATCAACTTATTATTGCAATGCCGAATAGCGGATTAGTCTCAAAGCCTAGCAGTCAAACATACCGGCGCCTTCATGAGACAGTTTCATTTTACTAGATGAACTCTTCACTCGGCAATGTACATATATGTGTACACCAGGCGGGCAAAATAAGAAATGAAAAGAACACCATGTGCTATAAGAATTAGCGAACAGAACCAAGCAAAGCATTTTATTATTAATAAAGATGGTGAGAATTTTAATTAAAGAGAAAATGAGTTCTTTAGAATCTTAGAATAGAGGCCCCCTACCTTACAAAAGAACTTGATTAAGAAATTAGTAAAATTAGTTTTCCATCCCTGACTATAAACTAGTCTCTGTGACTTTATTAAAAATCTCTTGCAAAATAAAGACTATGCATGTTCCAAGTTCAGATTTGTTCTGTGAAATATCAACACTTCGTCATCATGCCCTCCATGTATGTACTGATTTATCACACGTTAATCGGATAAGTGACATTTCTAAACATCATTCCTGTTTGGTTGTGTTTTCTACCAATAAAATCAGATATTCAGAGTTCCCAAAAACAACATGTAATTTCCAGGGAAAAAAATAGTTTCTTGTATATTGTCACTGTTGCATCGCGTTTGTATTAGAATGGTAATCAAAATTCTAACTCTCTGATTTTTAGGCAGATATACCCCGCAAAGAGAATGACCGGCGTTGTTTTTCAACAAATGTCGCAAGAACTGAAAACTACTGGCCAATGAAGTTACTGATAAGTTCATCAGCGACTCTTCCGACCACCCACCCGGAGCCGTGCACAGATCAGGAGACCAAATGGATTGTGCACTGCTTTGTCGCCATTGCAAACTCAGTAAGTGCAAATACCGTGATACTATTTTATTTTTCAAGAGTATAAGGTACTTAATACCGGGTTAATGCCCGCAAATTGAGGCATTATGAGCGGAGCTGTGATGGGCTGAGAATCACAAGAACAATGGGATATCATGCGGTTTCTTTGCGAAGGAGACCGACATTTTGATTGGCTAATACGGTTTACCGATTATCAAATTTCACCTCGCGTCAAACAATAAATCAATCAATTTGAGGCTATATATGAGGCCGAGGGCATCGGCTTTCGTTGTGGAATAATTTTGGCATGGTAGCATTTGTCGTGATGTGAGTGTGCCAATATTCCCCAGTTCTCTCCTCTGTAAATATGCGGATACTGCTCTGTCTGACATTCCTGTTAAGTATAAAATTCAATGATGCCAGTGACTTTAGGTGGAGGCGGGAACTGAATTGCTTTGAGGAGACCAAGAAATGTTTTGATACTTTCGCCTGCTCCACAAGGATGTACAGAGTCCTACAAGAACTTTGCGGCCAATCGTTGGGCTACTCCGTGAGTCACCAATCGATTATCGCATCAGCCGCTAAAGTTTGCCCAAAGAAATGTGCCGAGGAGCTGCTTAAATTCACCACCAAAGGACAAGGAAAGTACTTGATGGATTGCGAGTGCCCTAATCGCGATTCTACCTGCTTGACTATGAAAGCTCGTGTTAAGAAGTGTATTGCATCCGGCCTCGGATGGCCCATGAATAACACAAAACCGAGTTGCTCGGAAGCAAGGAAGAACTGCTCTGCAAAAACAGAATGCAAAAAAGCAATGCACCACTTTCTAAGACAGTGTTCTCGCCTGATTTCTGGCGTTGAATGTACTGATGAATGCCGAACTGCACAAAATGGCTTTCTCGAACTGAGTATCGGGAAATTATTAGAGAACGAGTGCGAGTGTGATGGTAGTGAAGAACAATTTTGCCGTGGAATACGAGCTCATTATCAAGCGCTTTGTTTATCAAATAGAGTCACTAGAAGTGGCTCACAAAGCGGACTTAATACAACGTCTAATAATCCACGAAGTTTAGCGAGCTGGAACTATGGCTCAGTTTGGAATTTATGTTTGTGTCTCCTCGCAGTGATGCAGTTTCTAGGCGAACGCGATAGCTATGGTTTGCGATTGTGATTTCAGCGCCGACTTAACTTCGGATGGTTCGTCTCGTGGTGCAGCTCAAATGTAAATACCACCCGATGGCTTCCTGCAAATGTGTACTTACAGATTCTGCTGATAAGAAATCAAACAAGTGTGTGCGCTTGAACAGAAACACGGCCGCCGTTACAACTTTATACGTGGTGAAATTCAAACCATCACAAGACAAGAGTCCCGCAGCGCGGATATGTACAGAGGCATAAACAGTCTGACACGAAGGCGGACCATAAAGAGAACTAAATCACAACTAATAACTTCAAACAATAACTTGTATATATAGACTCCAAATTAGCATTTTTCATTTGGAAGTGAGGGGCATTGATAAGTCGCAGTACTCTCTGTGTGTGAAGCAAACTTCTGGTAAATATTACAGCGATATTACACCGATACAAGGGGATTAAGCTGACTGGGTCGCGATTGTTTATCAAGGCTTTCTGCCGTGCTTTTGTTTTTGTTGACAGTGGCATTACAGTAATGATGTTTGACTCGCTTGTATAGTTCTCTCATTCACAGTCTGTTGTTGTTTAGTCAACAAGATCGATGTAACCCTTCAATTGAATCGCACCCCAAAGTGAAGCGTACATGAACGGGAATGTTTCGCATGCTTTAGCATTTACACTCTCCAAAGGTCGACCGGTGTCTGACTGAGCGATTCTAATGAGGGTGACACTTGATCATTTAGAGGTCAAACTCGGGTTCTTGTTACAGAATCCTCGATCAAGAATAAATTGAAGCACAGTTGATCAGTATAGAAATTATATTAATAATTGGATTTTCTGATATTTTTGTCGTGCAAATCCAGTGAATTCAAGCGTCGAAACCCCCTGGTTGCAGCTTAACACTGGCTAGGTCAAAAACATCAAGTTTTGGTCTCGACCGAGATTAATTAGCTTATACTATAGCCTCAGAACTTGCCGAATGGCTTAAGTCCATTGACGGCTTTATATTATTGTGGAAACTGAAATGTAATTTGTTCCATACCACGTATCAGTGCATGTACATGAATCTGAATAATCAGAAATGAATGCTGCTGCGTGCAATGTATATTGCAGATAATTCATGCTGAATTAGTGAATTTGTACAAAATGAAACCCAGAACAAATCATTAGGTAAGAAAATATTTTGTATATTGTTATTAAAGACAAAGAAATTACAGAAAGTGAAGTTTACTTTATGATAAGTATATATAAGTAGTTCATGTGTGTAGTTGACATCGGTTCTGTTAGCTGAAACATCTCCGAAGTTATCCATTTGAAGTTTTCAGCTAAGTATAATTTTGAGTCCACGACGACAAATTGATGTGTTGCTTATACAAATTGCCCTTGTTGAATGTTCATTCATTTATGCAAACATTGTTTCGCAAAGTTGTTGTTTGTCAAAAAATAGAGAAAAATCGAAGACCTTCAAGTTCAAGATGAACTAGGCGATAGTCGGAGACAACCACCACGCCACATCAAAAAAGCTTGTCTTGAAAGGTCGCAGAGATTGCAATATTTCTTAGAAGAAACTTTAGAATAGCTTTATATAAGGACTGGATTTAACAATAATTGCATCAAAATCTTGATTTTCTACCACTTTATACGTCTACAAAGTCGATGACTAATTTGCAGCTGATAAGACTCGAGGCCAACGTGGTGAGCGAGTTATCAATGCACATCTCGAGCAGTGACAGTTCGCGGCTTATATTCGCATCAACTGCATCTTCTCATACGGACCGTCCATGTTCTCATTTGACACACAAATTGGAAATGATCTTTCACTTGCTATCGTTAATTCCATGTTAACGGATAGGAATAACCGAATTTTTATTAAACGAGATTGAACATGACATGACAGAAGACTTCGTTTTGTAGGGCGGTGCCCAGTGTTCAGTGCAGGCTGCATCGCTTGTACGTGACTGTTGATAATACATCTTATCTACGTGAGAGGGACTATAATTCCAAAACTAAGAAAAATTCAAAACCAAAAGTCAAGTCATCGCATGTGTCTAATTTACGGTAATTCTTTTTCAAGCATTATATAAACCTTCATCGACATTCAATCCCCCAAAGATGGTTCTAATACATATCACAATGGGTCAATGGCGGTTACTTATCAATAGTAACTCTGAGCCAGAAACAAGGTCCATATTAATGGATTTATACTTTTTCTAAACAAAACGGCTATGTCCTCTACAAATGTTTAGAAATGGATTAAGAATATTTTACGTTAAGCATGGCCGCAAAAACACTTTTAAGTACTTAAAAGTACATGATTACTCGGGCAGAAGTATCTTACAGCTAGTGCTCAACTTTTTTAATGTTTCAATAACTTTAGTCAGTAAGATAATTTTTAATAACAGCATTACGAAAGTGGAGTATTATCAGTTGGGCATATAGTCAGTGAGTTAGAATTTGGGCGTTTTTAATATTCCATTCTTGTGAAGCTTGAAATTGGGGGATGAACAAATAATCGAGAATCGATAAATGTGATGTTAGATATTTGAGAAAAAAACGATGTTTCCCAGAAAAGAGCAGAGCTGCCATTTGAATGCTAAGTGGTAAATATGTGTAATAAGACAAGTTGTTGGTCTGGATCTCTCGGTAGCTTTATAATTTAAGTAAACTTGATCTATAGCTACTACTGGTAAAGAGATACCTGTAGACCTCAGCAAGACGATAATAGCTGAGGTTGTGTCAGCTCGTAACACTTGAATGTCTGCTGAATTCCTAAATTTCAAAATTATCAAATTTTGAAACAAAATTTAAGTTTGGTGGGCATTTTCAACTCTTCAGTTCTAAGAAATGAGTAACACCAAACGCTTCTACTCTTCAAGAGGTGTAAAATGAATGGTCATGTTATGCGTTTTGGTCAACTGGCTCAAAACTTAAGTTTGGTGGGCATTTTCAACTCTTCAGTTCTAAGAAATGAGTAACACCAAACGCTTCTACTCTTCAGGACTGAAATGTAAAATAAATGGTCGCATGGCATGGGTTTTTATCAACTGGCTCAAAGTTAGGATATATTTGGTTTTATCAAAACCTTATTTGATAGCAACCAAGGGTTCGCGGGGTCTAGATTAGTAGATAGAGTATGAGACACTATGTTGTTCTTCTCATCGAATTGGTCCTGTGATGTTTATCAGACAGTCCAAAACTCAGGACAGCTTTCAGAGCTAACAGCAGTTTACCAGTCGCGTCATGTAGTCTTTCTGAAACTTGTACAAACTGATTCAGCCAATCTTTTGTTTCTTCGCTGCAACAAATTCCGATTGATCTATAAGACACAAGGAAGTTCTCATCAACAAAATCGGTTCAAACTGAAGTAATATTAGTTTTTTGTGTGGTAGTAATATTCCTGGTTATAGTTCTAGTACAACAACAGCAACAAGAAAGAAGAACTAAACGTAAGAGAAGAAGATACGCGAGATATATGACTGAAGAAAAGAAGATCTATAGACTGAGAAGATCTAGAAGAAGAAGGAAAAGAAGAAGAAGGAGGAGAAGAAGAAGAAGAACCGAAGAACAAGAAGAAGAAGAAGAAGAAGAAGAACAAGAAGAAGAAGAAGAAGAACCGAAGAACAAGAAGAAGAAGAAGAAGAACCGAAGAACAAGAACAAGAACAAGAACAAGAACAAGAACAAGAACAAGAACAAGAACAAGAACAAGAACAAGAACAAGA
>JAOBYG010097654.1:303-11262 GCA_025403545.1 Epizoanthus stellaris
TCAACGTCACTGGTACATATCGTAAGGGGCACTGATCCTGAAAAGTCAGTTATACTACAAGTTCTTATAACAGGTATATTACAATACTCGAGTACAGCTTCAACGTCACTGGTACATATCGTAAGGGGCACTGATCCTGAAAAGTCAGTTATACTACAAGTTCTTATAACAGGTATGTTACAATGCTCGAGTACAGTTTCAACGTCACTGGTACATATCGTAAGGGGCACTGATCCTGAAAGTCAGTTATACTACAAGTTCTTATAACAGGTACGTTACAATGCTCGAGTACAGTTTCAAAGTCACTGGTACATATCGTAAGGGACACTGATCCTGAAAGTCAGTTATACTACAAGGGCAAACGACATAAAATAAATATAGAGTAAAACATTAAATTGTTTGCAGAGTACTCACTTACTACACTTAACACCTGGGGATAGAATCTGAAATCACACTCACCTTGTGAACACAGATTAGCATTATGTATCATTGGCTATCATTAGATACCATTAAGTATCATATATTGCACATGACACTTGGAATCAATATCTTTGCACGCACCTTGTGAACATAGAGGATTAGCCGGATGGTGTAAAGATGACTCACTCCTGGTTTCAAAAACCATCTCCTCAGCAGCCTCCGGATATGCTCCATCTTGACCCTGGGAGCTCTTTGTAGTAAATAAACATCGTTGCACAACTCTCTTGTTTATTACTGAAGAATTTCTTGAGACGGAAACACAGTCACAGGCAGGATGCGAAGTTTCAGACTTGTACGCTATTTGAGAATTCCTCCCTTTAGGGTCCTCAACAGCCAAACTCATCGTAATTTCATTTCCAGTTTCAGTATTTTCCATATTCCTGTTCAAAACATCAACCCCAGTTTCCATTGGGTTACTTGTGGTTTGCTGCAAGGGCACAGGGCATTCATCGACAATATTGACCGAGGCACTTGATGACTCTGTGCTCTGCTCATCTGTAACTGCCTCTTCAGACTCATCTAAATCAACAAAATGGCCGCCAATACTCGATCTTGGTTGTTCGTTACCACTGTAAAACTTGTCATCAAATGTAGGAGAGTCGTAGCTCTGAACAACAGCAGATTCCTTGGAAAATGACTTCCTAGTATTAGTTCTACTGATATCGTCATCACTTCCAGTAACCAAGCCAGTCCCAGCACTGGTCACATATGGGTGAACATCTGGCGTTACACTGTCGGTGACGTCTGTTGTAGTTTTTGTAGCAGTTGATATTAGAATACCAGCATTGGAGTGATAGATCCCATCTGCAGTCACTGTCACCACGGACTTGGGTGTCGGCAGGACACACTGGCTGTCACTGGCACTTCTTGACGGCTTCTGCCGCTCACTACTATCAACCTTCATTGGCAAAAGGCAAACTGTTAGAGATGTAGAAGCTTGTGAACAAAAACGTGAACCCAGTTTGGGATCCCACATAAATGTTAGTGAATTGTGCTCCACATAATGAGAGGGTAAATTAGAAACACACTATTAGCAATTGATCAGTGTCAAGACAATTACAGTTACTAATAGAAGAAAGTGTAATATAAAACATTAATCCCAAACATGTACGTACTTAGCGATTAAACTAATGCATTTTTCAACATAGAACTGCTGTAGGCGACTATGGTTATTCATGTCCTGGCAGTCCTCAAATAGATGCTTTCTTTGCTTGATCTCAGAAGTACTTAAAACTCATAAACATTACGTCACCAAATATTCGCCTATACTGTACTGTATTACAGGCCTGAATAACTACTGCGCATGTCCAACTGCTGACACAATTTCCCACACATTTCTTTATGGATCTGGATTGCTACAATCCTGGTCAAAGTGTGTTGGACCGACCCACTTCAGGCTTGTGGAATGCTATAAAAATCAAGTTTTTCAGTTGATATTGGTCGCTTCGCATTTCCAAGTCCTACCACGGCTCCCCCGCCATCCCCCATTCAATGTTGAATCTTCTGAAGGTATGATTCCTGCGTTTTTCTGAACCATGGTGAAATAAATCAACATTGAGTCAGCGGAAGGGGGAAAATGGCTTATCGGTCCAACAATTTTGTCCAGGATTGTAGCTCACTTATGTCTTTGGTATACGAGACATGTAGGGAAATTTTTGTACTTTTGAACACAACCTTATACAATAGGAAATTTTTGTTTGCATTTCGTGATATCAGCCCTGTTGTCTTATATATAACAAGCAAATGACAGCACAAAAACGTGAGCTCCACGTGACTACACCAGCAACAATTTAATACCGACATACATTTGTATGTATTGACCTATCACTACCTCTACGGTTGTATTCCATTTCTTTGATGGCGATGCGGTACTAAATTCCCAAGGGTCTTTCTTTTTCCTCCTTGGTGAGCCCAAGTAATAAGGGTCATCCATGGTCCGAGCACCAGGGCTAAAATGTAGTTCAATGTGGAACCTTGTGTCGGAGTGAAGGTCAGCAGTTGGGTCCTCGTACAGCATGAGCACTATCTGGGTCATGTAGTTGAGCTCGGGTACATCACCCAGAAAGTCAATAGCTCTCCTCCACTGCTCGTCTGGGACCTCCTTGCCAGATTGTACAAGAGATTAAGATGTTAGCGATGCAGTGATGACCTTTAAAGGTATGAATGACCTAGCTCCTGCATATGTACCATAACATCCCAGTTGTAAGTCTCTCATGTTATAAGCCCGCCATCTGGTAATGGTCAGTAGTGCTACGCCCTCCCCAAGCACATTACACTTGATACGTTTTAATTGCTACTGGGATGCTTCAGAGGTTTTTGGGCTCAGCAGATTTCTTTACTGACAACTCTTTTCGAACTACATGTAGAACTATGGTAATTCTGACAAAATCCTTATGAATTCATTTATATAAGTCCAGGGCCCATATACCGTCACAACAGACATGTTGACCGGCTGATAAACAATACATCGCAATAATTGTACACATACAGAATTGTGAAAACGAGTGCAAATAAGTGAGAAAAAAGGCATTTTAAAGCTACATGTCAATTTCTTTTTAAAAACAGTCCAATAACAACAACGAAAATATGGAGAAAGCTTAAATACTTGAGGTATTGAATATTGCATGTAAACATCACTCTTACCCCAAAAAGATTCCCATATCTTAAGGTGTTGATGAATGTGTGTACATGGCTCTCGCTGGTGAAGTATAGCCTGGTCCTCACGTGACGATGGGGAGTCACCACTCCACGTGAATATCTGAAGATTGATGCAATGTCATTGAGCTGAAAACGTGCTATAGATAAGAAGGCAATATACCATCCGACCATACAGCCGAAAAGTACGTTCATCAATCACACGGCAAAAGATGTTCTACTATGCATAGCATTACTCTTTTGGGCACCCAGTTGTTCACAAGCTATTATACATGTACATGTACATGTGAATGGCATTACAACTTAGCACTGTGTGTGCACGCTACCATAACCAGTAATAGAGATTTCTGACATTCACACCCACTTCATGAGATGTCGGAACCTTTGGCTACACATGTCACAACCTCAGCATGTCTTAACTTAGTCAAAGCTTCCGACGTCTTGTCTTGATCCTATTTCGTTGTTCTTTGATCAGAAAAGTACCATAACTGTCTAGCACTGGCAATGGTAGCACGTGCAGTACTGTAAACTGAATCTCAAATTCTGCAGATTAAATACTTTAGATGACAGAAGTAAAATTCATGACCAGTATGAGATCTCTCCTATTCTTGTCTATATCAATTGGTAAGATCTTTGTAATGAAACGACAGCAGTAAGAATTCATGATTAAGTCTTTTTCATTAAGTTAACCTCAAACAGTAACATCCCAGCAGATCACGATCCATAAAGTCTTGCTAATAAGCACAGATGATCTTGTTCATAACAAAGAAAGGTTGTTGTGAAATAAGTGCAATCGTACTTGGGATCGAGTCTTGTTGCACCATCAGATTGATCAGCATGTCTGAGGTCGCCTCGTATTTTCCTCAGCAGCCTTGTGCACACCCGCTGACTAATACTAAGCTTTTCCTCTCTGCTGATGCCATACTCCTAAATAATAATAATAATAATAATAATAATAATAATAATAATAATAATAATAACAACAACTTGATATTATTATTATTATTATTGTTATTATTATTATTAATAATATTTTCCTCTTGGCTGATGCCATACTCCTGAATAACAATAAAACTTGGTATTAATATTTTCCTTGCAGCTGATGTCGTACTCCTAAATGAACACAACAGTGATGGTGGGGTTTGTCATCAACTAGCAAGGTTTGGGGAGAAGTCATATCAAGGGCTGGTACATGTACACACGGGCAAGTTTCCTTCACAAGCTTTTGAACAAGGAGACTTGTCGAGAAATCACTTGCCAAAACTTACCACATTTTTGCTTTGCACACAAGCAAATACAAGTTGTCATTATGAAAACTTGTCAAGGAAAACTTGCCCGTGTATACATGTACCGTGCTTAATACTGTTCTGTGCCATAAAGGGACAATACAAAAACTGACACATAAAAACGAAAGGTAAAGCTATTTATTACCATCAGTTATACAATTATCTAAAGCTTATACTCTTTCTTCAAGCTTGACATACATTCCTTAACCTTCCCAGCCCTAGAGTCTATCAACACCTAACTTTCCATACAGTATCACTATGAGATCAAGAATGAACAGTTTGTTAGGAGATTCAATGCAGTGCACACAAATCACTTAAACATTAAACTCTACAAGTGGTATGACATCAGACAATATCTGGCAACCATTAGAACCCACCTGTGGTATAACAATATCTGCCAAAGACTTTGCACATTCATAGAGTTCGTAAGTGTTCCTTAGCCCAAGTTTCCTGCAGACGTATCAAATGAAAACATTTTATAATTTATGGTGTGACATGCTAATCATGGAGAGAGTCTGTGGTTACGATAGTCAGTCAAATAGCCAACAATTGACAGTGCACGTGTTTCAATAGAAACACGTAATGGAAGTAATTTGTCAGTCATATGATTTACTTGTAACTACAAACTATGCAACACTTATTACATAAACTGACTCTGGCCATGGTTGGAGCGCCACGCTGTATATCTTGAAGTAAAATTTTACATACACTGTACTGGTAATGTAAGCCAAACATGTTATATGTGTGATCGATAATATTCTTCCTTTGACAAGGCAATACAAGAGACCTTACAGCACTTGCCTCACGATATAATGTGACCCTTACGGCTGTTCTAAAAATAGCAACCAATCAATGAGCTTCAAGTTAACTGGAATGCCTGGAATTGGTGAGTTCAGGTGGCACAGTGAAACCAGACAAAGGAACGGCAGTTACAAATAGATCTCAGCGTTATATTGCGAAGCAAGCACTTTAAGTGTGCACAGGGGCATGAATGTGTGTTCACAAAACCCTGTTGGATTTTCAGTTCATGCAGCTTCACACTTCTGTTATTACCACCCTTTGTATATCAGCTGTCTTACATGTGGAAAACAAAACATGTTTGAAAAATCTGACAACATTCCATTTAATAGACTAGAAAGAGACCATCCAACGCACCCGTTGTAAAGAAAATAAGAAACAGTAAAGAAAAAATATTTAAAAAATGAAAACACCTCACCCATTGTGTTGGAAGTCGTACTTGATGCAGTCGTACAGGTCGGGAATGAGACTGATGTCGTACTGACCGCTCTTCAGCTTGAAATCCTGGAGAACCAACAATGGCATTATACTCAACAAGCACACGTTTGGTTGGCCCTCATCTCGCTCACTTATAAAGGTACAGTACAATAACAATAACAATAACAATAACAATAACAATAACAATAACAATAACAATAACAATAACAATAACAATAATAATAATACAATATTAACAATGGCATTACACTGAACAAGCACACGTTTGGTTGGCCCTCGCCTCGCTCAGTCATAAAATGTCCTGCTCAGATAGGATCAAAGTATGGAGAGTACAAGTATGGATTTGTCTAATGTACATGCACTGTACCTTTGCAAGTTTGGTCCATCGGTGAGTCATTAATTCAAGAGTTTCACCATGATACAAGAATGGATCTGAAATAAGGCAAAATTATTCTATTATCATTAAGAGACTTGTGATGTAATGAGGAGGTCAAATGTGATGCTTCAGATTTGTTTGAGGCACGCTCTTGTGTTGATGATACCACACACAGGGCCACATAACATAATTTTAGACAACGATGAGGCCTTCCACGAATTTGGAAAGACAACAAACGTGACTGTAATTTGTTTCCAAGTAAGTTTGGAAAAGACTGTGTTTAGCATTTTCTCACTAACTGTTAGGGTATTAGTTGCAGCTGATGTATTCATTTCTGCTGCATAGTGTCTTTTCTGATCAGAACCAAATGTGCCAATCAAGGTCTGATCTGAAGAAGCCACATTGGCTTATATATGAGCCCTGGAAGGGATATAAGTCCATCGCAAGGTTCCCCCCAGTACTTTGTCAGGTTTTCCATCAACAATTTACTAGATATCCATTATAAACTTGAACTGAGTAAATGTCTTGCCCTAGGACATTACGAAGTGACAGTAAACAGTCTCAAACCCTGCGTCTTTTAAAACCACTTGGACACCATGTCTCCAACCATATTATAAGGTAGTTATTTACTAAAATAAGGCATCTTCGTTGCAGTATATATGCTGTGCATATTGTATTTTTGGTTAAGAACTACACAAATCAGCATACAAATACTGGAATTGATGACTCCAGACTGGTACCATAACTTCAAATATGCTACATTAAAATATCTAACAAGGATACTTCACGATGACCGAATAAACTAACAAGTATCAAGTAGAAAGGTCAGCGCCTTTAGCACCGTACTCTTTGCTACTGGGATACTTCGTGATGATCAAATAACTAAGTATCAAGTAACGATGGAGAGTGATAGTGAATGATAGCAAAGGAGTGCTAATGATATAAAAGTATCTTTAGAGTCATACTCTTTGCTGCTGATGATCTCCTTGAGTTGAGAGGTGAGAGACTGGATGAGCAAGTGTAGGTGTGCTGAGTGATGGTGAATGATAGCAAAGGAGTGCTAATGATATAAAAGTACCTTTAGGGTCGTACTCTTTGCTGCTGATGATCTGCTTGAGTTGAGAGGTGAGCGCTGGATGAGCGAGTGCAGGTGTGCCGAGTGATGGTGAATGATAGCAAAGGAGTGCTAATGATATCTAAGTACCTAAAGTTAGGGTCGTACTCTTTGCTGTTGATCATCTCCTTGAGTTGAGTGGTGATGGTGAATGATAGCAAAGGAGTGCTAATGATATCTAAGTACCTTTGGGATCGTACTCTTTGCTGTTGATGATCTCCTTGAGTTGAGAGGTGAGGGACTGGACAAGTGAGTGGAGGTGGGCGCACATCTTATGTGGATTCTGCACCTTCTTCATGGCCTTCAGCAGCGAGTTGGCTTTTAGTGGTGAAAGCTATTGATCACACATAGCAGATAAATATAGTATAAATAATAATAATAATAATAATAATAATAATAATAATATTAAACATTTATATAGCGCCGAATCCTACGAGTCCTTCAATGCTTTACAATAATAAAAGATCATTTTAAAATCAGCATTTACAGAGTGTTTTACAACTTCAAATTTAAAATAATGTAGATAACTGAAACTGAAACTATCTAAATTATCTAAACAGAACGAAAACAGTTTAACAGTAATTTAATATGAACAACAGGGAAAGGCCCTTCAAACTTTGCTACTGTTGTTACAAGGTACTACATCGCATTCAATACTTGCAATTAGAACCAAGAAACATCGATCAGTGCCACACTGGTGGGCGTATATAACCAGGGGGGTTACAACCAGAATTTTACGGTATAAGTTGCCTTACAGTGCCTTACGCGATGTGCTATCGGTTTTTGAAAGTCCTTGAATTCAATGTTCAGTTAAGGGTGGAAACCCTGTTACGCTGAAAAAGCCATGACACTTGGGTTTTGGGGGATTTCTCTCTGGCACTATTCACCTTACATAAATTTCAATGTTATTTGTATCAATGTTCATACTGTAACTGCTAGTACCTTCTCTTTGTCCTCCTCTGTAAACTCCCTGTCCTGGTGAAGTATCTCATGAAGACGAACCTTAACTCTGCAAAGAATGAAAGGAATATAATGGTTAACAGCTAAGTCAACATGTCTTGATGTACTTACGAAGCGAGTATAGTGGACCACTACAAACCAGACCGAGTTCTACACGTATATAATTCAGCATGCAAACTAGCAACTCTTTGAGATCGTACTTTGTTGTTGCTAAGTGATTGCAGTTCACCATTAACGTTTTATTGTTATTGCAGTTTCTGGTTATGACAATTTATTGCACCACAATGTTTATACTAAAAATCTGAAAGCTAAATAGTATACAAGTAGGCAACCCTCCCCAATAAGTGTTCCCTTTTTAGGTTATAAATTAAGTGCCATCAGCACTTGTTCAAATTGTTACATTACATCTCTATTTCATTGAGTTGGTAGAATCTACAGCTATAAAACCAAGTAGAACTAAAACTATAAGTACATGTACGTAGATAACAGATCTGAGTAGGTAACTAAATGTTTGAGAAACATTAAAAGGCCAGTCCTGTATCTTCTACATACAGCTGGT
This sequence comes from Epizoanthus stellaris, assembly GCA_025403545.1. NCBI lineage: Eukaryota > Metazoa > Cnidaria > Anthozoa > Zoantharia > Epizoanthidae > Epizoanthus > Epizoanthus stellaris. Next base: position 8,970 of record JAOBYG010097654.1, read on the forward strand.
ATCAGCATGAATTGGTCCTAAACATTATCGAACTACACGTAATAATAATAATAATAATGATAATAACAATAATAACAACGATAATAATAATAATAATAATAATAATAATAATAATAATAATAATGTTATTGTTACTCTGTTCTTTAACATACATGGATGGTTAATATACAGTTTTCACAGCTGTAAAAAAGCTTGCCAAACATGTACATGCACTGGATTTGTAAACAGTGTGGACTAAAACTTACTTTGACATAATCCTGGCAGCATCAGATGAAGTGTCCAACATTTCAGTTGTGTTTTTGTCACTTCTTACCAAGTGAACTAGAATTGGAGTCAACTCTCCCTCAAGAGCCAGAAACCCCTACGATGTAATCATCGTAAATAAAAAACAAATACACACCAGTTCAGATCGTTGCAAACATCAAACACACATTACTTTACGAATTTGCAACATGTAAACAAACTGTGACGTAACAGTGAAGTACATGCAGTACAATTGGCATACCGTAATCCCACCTATATGCCGTTGGCTTATCTGTCTATATGGTTGTAAGAGTTCTAGGCTGCAAAACAGCCCCTTCCTTCGCCAGAATCTGAAAATTGGGCAGTCGAGCTAGTTTTGGCGCACAGTCGTGACGTGGGAGATTGGGGAGAGAAAGAAATCGAGTGGCTGGCAGAAAAATAAATGGGGAAAGAGGCCGCGTGAAGAAGCGGCCCCAAGAGGCAGCCCCATTTCATTTTTCCCTGGCCGTGCGACAATTTTCTTTCTCTCCCCAATCTCCCACTTCACAACCGTGCGTCAAAACTAGCTCGGACTGCCCAATTTTCGGATTCTGGAGAAGGAAGGGGCTGTTTTGCAGTCTATAAGAGTAGACTACTTGACTATTCTTTGTGAATTAAACTTGTGGTAAGATACTTCCAGTGGAATACACAGAGCATTGTCAATAAAGAACCTACCGACTGTGAAATGCTTGGGAACCATCCTGAGAGAAAACAAGCCCCAAGTGTCTGGGAGAGAATGTAGTTCCACCAGATATCACCTCACTAGTGGGGTGGGCTTACAACCATGGAGTTACAACTGGGGGATTCATAACAGGGGGCTATAACTAAATTGTACGGTATGGACTGGAGTGTTACAAACATAATTATATTATGGATTACCTTGGCAAATGCAGCTGCAGTCATCTGAACTCTTCCTTCATCAGAAGCGTAGATCTTGAGGTCATGCCTGTATGTGCTGTGCAGTCTAAGCAAGCCACACCCAGGAAATGCTGCATACTCCCCCTGGCCTCCAGGGTACATACACCTGGAAACGACATACAATATAAACACTGACACATAGCTGAGTTTGTCACAAGCCACACCCAGGAAATACTGCATACCCCCCTGACCTCCAGGGTACATACACCTGGGAATGGTATACAATATAAACACTGACACATAGCTGAGTTTGTCACAAGCCACACCCAGGAAATACTGCATAACCCCCCTGACCTCCAGGGTACATACACCTGGGAATGGCATACAGTATAAACACTGACACATAGACAAGTAACAGAACATCTGCCAAGTCCAAATAATTGTAGATTGGATTTGAGAGTAACTAGATTGTAAGAGTGATGAATGAAGTTGTCTAACAGGTCTATCATGTACAATATTTAAATTCATTAGATAACTCTCATGAATGCTTATTTCATCTGGCCTTAATGAAGACCCTTCCCTTAAATGTGAGAAAAGAAATAATTTTGCAAACATGATAAGAATACATGTACAGTAGCTGTTACCCATTTGACTGAGCTACCCTGCATACAATTTAATTTTATAAGCGATCTTATCTTACCTGAATGCTCTTCCCAGCTCTTCGGCTTGTGCTCTGCCTGCTGACGTCAGCTCGCCGCCCCACTTCAGTATCATCAGCAATGCCTGAGGACCACTGTCTGAATCTTTGCGTCTCTCAGCGTGCTCTGCTTTCTCTTTCTTCCCGCTCTCCTGGCCACTGTCCACATCCGGCTTTGCCCGGCCCAGATACTTCAGCTGGATCTTCCTGTTGATTCCTGAGAAATGGCCGTACCTTAGGAGAAAGACATGGACCAATTAACCCAGGAAATCAACACACTCTAGACTATGCTGCACTCACTAGTAACCCCACCCTCCCCTCCATCCCCTTCCTCCTCAAATTAAGAGCACATTCTAGACTATGCTGCACTCACTAGTAACCACACACTCCCCTCCCTCCCCTTCCTCCTGAAATTAAGAGCACATTCTAGACTATGCTGCACTCACTAGTAACCAC
>JAOBYG010097765.1:0-19592 GCA_025403545.1 Epizoanthus stellaris
CTCTCTCTCTCTCTCTCTCTCTCTCTCTCTCTCTCTCTCTCTCTCTCTCTCTCTCTCTCTCTCTCTCTCTCTCTAATTTACACCTCAACGCCGTTTCAACCCATTCTCTGCTAATACTGACCAGCATTTATTTTCGCTTCTTTATATTATTTTGTTTGTGCTGATAACTGTCCATAACTGTGAATAAACGTTGTGATCGAATTACCGTCTTGATAATTCGTTTCGCTCTTGTTAAATTCCGTTCATAGTGTTGTTTTTTAAAATCATTTTTAACACAACGTAAGTTCATTTTTCAGCTTGTTTTTCTCTAAAACATAACAAAATATAAAGGACATTCGTTCTAGACGACTAATCTATCCATCACGCTGATCAAACGCGACGACAAGCGACAGTAATCCCAGAAAGATATCGACATTTCTTTTCACAGTGTGTCGTAAATTTACTCTAAATAAAATAAAACTCTGTTATTCACTGCGTGAAACAGGAATTGTTTTCGTGTAATTTCCTGCGGAAAAGATCACATAAAATTGTAATTTAAAGAGCAAATTCTTTCCACTTCAAACGATACTCCTCCGACTTGAGAAACGCAACACGCCCACTGCACAAATCTGCTCTCTAACATAACACCGCAAAAGTGCAAATAATTTGCTTAGATTTTTTTTATGTAAGTTTAAAATTATCGCCGGGAAAAATTGTATTACTGTGGCTTTAGATTTACAGCCGAATAAGAAAACAGCTAAACATAATAGTTGTCAAATTCACGATTAGGCGAGATTAAGGCACGACATTTATAGCTTAAACGATTTCGCTTAAATTGCAGAATTTACTGGGCGAACCATGTAATGTCATGCAGTGGTCCCAGAAATCGGGAAAAAGGAAATCAAATATGCACGGAAACTGATATTTGCCAACACATTATTGCAGACAATGACAGCAAAACGTGATCCGGGTTTATTCCTAGTTTTCAATATTACCTTAAAGACAGCGATCAGTTTACGAGGGCGGTTAGATTAAGGCTGTGTTGCATGATACCGCGTACGATGTCTACTTATCATTTTGGTTGGGTCATTTCTACTCTACACGAGCCGCTTTAAATTATTTTATTGTAGCAATACAATATAACTCACCATGACAAAATAATCCGGATTAAAACTAAATTGTCTGCATAGAAATCAAGATCTAGTTATGAAAAAGTGAAATTTCTAGTACGATGCCGGATAATTGTATAGTTTGTGTGCTTTCATATTTTAGGTGTATTAAATTTCGTAGAGTAGAGTTACTGCTTCTAAAACAAAACTTCAGATTCATTAACATCCTATTCGCTCGTACTAAGTGTAATTCTATGTCGGGAACACCAATTTACCTAGCGCCCCATGGCGAAAACAAATGCTCTAATCCACACAAAATTGCAACGTTTCTCTTATCAATAATCATAGCGCATCAATAAAATATTTTATAATTTCTTTTTTAAATATGGTATATTTAACAACAAAAGTCAGTAAAATAATCTAAGTTACTGGCGTAAACTTAAATTTAAGAGCGATCGTCTCTGACGCAATGAACACGTTCGTTTTTAGTGTTTTGCAGAACAATCTTTATATTGAGAAATATTTGTGTATATTTAAAATATAAAACAACAAACGGGACCGGCGATCTTTTTGAAATCCATATGCTTTTATCAGCTGTTCTTTTTGTATTATTTTTTCTTGGCTAAAAATTGAGCAAACACGAGATAACGCCTTGTAAATACCATTTAGTTAGCAAACTACTGTTAACGGGTCAATTTTTTTCAAAGAAGTGTGCCTGGAGCTCGTTAGAGCCTGAGCACAAGGCAAACTTTAGCAGATTTTTTCTTTAGGCCCGGAAACAGATTGGCCCGTTACTGTTATTTGAGGCGTGCATATCGGAACCGTTCAACTGCACGGTACACTTGGGGGCCTTAAATGTACGCTCTTGAACCTTCAATAATTTATGTTATTTTCCGCATGCTGCGATTTTCAGCCGTGATCAAACAGAAGGCAACCAAGAATCTTACATGTCGGAAGGCGCTGTCAAACTGTCGAGTTTATGGTTATTTTCATTAAGCTCTTTCGATAAAAAGCTTTTTTAAAAGAGTGTCGAAATTTTAACATTTTTTGGCTTTTTTGTTCTAACTTTATGATATTTAATCTTTCTGTTTAGTGTGAATTATGTTAGAACGAATCTAGGGAGATTCACTGAAAGTATTATCAAAAATTCAATTTCTTTTGCCTAATAGCAAAACCTGATATAACACATTACACGGTTTCATTTCATTATGGCTTGGGAAACTAAAGTTATAGATTACTTAAGAGACAAAAGAGTTGTGTCAAAATAAATTAAATAAATTAAATGTAATTTAATTAAATATTCTAATGTTTTTGATAATTCAAACCACGGTTGAGAGACGGGTAATGTTCTTTTTGTAAAAGCTATCGGTGTAGGCAAGTCTACACGTGCCATATTTGCAATGTCAACTTATGAAACGCATGTACAGATTTTGAAACGAATTTTAAGCTTTGAAACTCAGTTAGACTATTCACAGCACACAAAGAACATTTTCAAATCGACTTTGCGGGGTGCCTCGGGGCTTTTGAGATTGCGCGCATGCGCTGTGGTGGTCTTAACAGGTGCATGTCCGTTCATACGTCATGGTTATATCGTTCTGATCTGGCAGTTGTAACTTTTGCACTTTTGATAAATTAAATTATAAAAAGTTCTAAAACTTCGTTAGACAGTGCCTAGTCTTCTCGACATGAAGCAGTTTGTTTTTGTCCACGGGAGATTGAATCGTTCGCAAATAAAAGAGTTCTTACTGCGGTAGGTAAATTGAGAGTTTTCGCGCAATCAGTATTTATAAACGAAATGAGACACGACGCGCATCGAGTTCTCTTTGAAAGTGTCCACTAATTAAGAAAGGTTGTGATTCGCATTTTAGATTTAAAATCTAAAACACAGATAGCTGGCTTTTTCTAGCTAAAACATCAAACATTTAACTAGTCTCTTTTAAACTCTAAGATTTTCAAAATATATAGTTCTTTCTTAATAGAAAATTTATCATTCGGAAAAGAAAAATTAAATTCAAAAGCACGCAGTTCTTTCGTAACGAAGGTGTGTATTATGACAAGTAAACATCTAAGCTCTCCGCTGTAAAAACAACAATGCCATACAAAATTTGACAATAAATTAAATTTGTGAATAAAATTAACTGCGACTAGATAAGCATTGGTCAAATATCACCAAAAAGAAAACTATCGTTTGAACAAACGGTGACATACGGTGGAATCTAGTGACCTATGTTCTTGTATAAGAAACATTCTAGTCTTTAAAACGAAAACAAGTCCGTTCATAATTTTCGTTTATTTTATCGAGACAAAGCTAAGACTTATTAGAGATATTATGAAAGAAAGCAAACTTAAACGAGTTCAGCAGCTGCTACCTTTGAAAATTTTCACAACTCTGGGCCACTGAATACTTAATTTGATGTTAGACAACATCAGGTGTCCTACAACGCGTGCATGTCTCTTTCTTTCCACACAACGGCTCCAAATCAAAAGAAACTCCAATCCGTTTTCGTCATAAGAATATTTTTGTTGAAATTTAAACTGACGCAAGTTCTAAAACCATAAGTCCGCCCACAAAGGACTAGCAATATTTTTGCTTAGAACGTGATAAGTCGGCCTGTCGTGAGTGTATAGTGGAAGGCTAAGAATAAAGCTCTGAAGGAGTCCTTCAGTTTATACCACTACAAAGTCGTTTGATAAGTTTCATATATCAAAATGGAATTAGTTCAGGAAGAGTAAGAGGAAGGAAGGAAGGGAAGAGTAGAACTAACATGAAAGTTGTAAGAATTTTTTTTGTTAACTTCTAATCTGCACATCTGCCTGGATTTCTACTGTGTGTATATATATATATATATATACATGAAAGTATACAAAGTATATATATATATATACCGGTCGTGAACTCGCTCACAATTTGGCAACATATTTCGTTGTGATCGATCAAATAATTTGTGCGACGGGTCTTAATAATTTCATAGTCATAACTATCTTTCAAATGTTGTTTAAATGGAGAATATTGGGCAAAAGAACGCAACGTGGGCAAAAGGAGAATTTACACCGACATTCTGTTAGAACAACAAACTGAACAATTTTATTTTGATGTTTTGATTAACTCGGGTGCGATAAATCTGTGTTCATATTCCGATATTTTCTTAGATAGTCATGTGGGCTCACTTTACCAAGGTTTGTTTGCCTGGCACTTCATAGAAAATCTGAAGCTGTCAAACAGTGTACTGGTCGTGTACGTGTTCGATAAAAGAGCGTGACATGAGAAGATTGGATGTGTCAGTGGTGCGCGATATTTATCAACAGCTAAACCTGAAAATGTGCAGTTTCCGAACATACATACGAGACCTGTTTTAACTAGGACTGCCAACTGACTAACGATAAATATTACGTAAATTAAACCACTGGTGCATTGCACATTTGCAAACTCGAGAGCTCTTGTAACACGGGAAAATTTGCGAAAACACAAGTGTCCAGGTTAAATGGGCATTTAAAGCAAAGAGTTAAAACCGATATCAATTCATGATTTTTTGCATTCAAAGCGATAATTACTCAGAGTCTGTCAAAATATATCTATGTCGTTTCTAGACGAGTTACATTTAAACCGCTTCTGAATCGTGTTCAAACAAATTGGAATAGTTAGGTATTTCTCCCGGAAACAAATGTCAGCGAAACATAAGAAAGCAGTGACGTTAATCAGCAATTGAGGGCATTCGATTTTAAAAGAATTTTAGCGAAAGTTTATGATGTTCGTTTTTATCGATTCATAAAAATAGCGTGGGAAAAACTTCCCCCAAAACAGCATCCACTTATGATTCCAAAATATTCATTTAAAATTGAAGCTAAAATTTCGAAGAGTTCCATTTTGCAGCGTTCTATGTATGAAGAATAAGATGATGAGTAGCGCTAGAACGTGAAAGAAATTATTTGAAATTGAAACAAATTATAGTTTTATATGTTTATCGTCATGTTTAAAGGTTTTAAGAGGGAAAAGAAAGCAGGATTTCGGAATATCTCTCAGCACAGTCTCTCGTCACCTGCTTTGTTCACAACAATGGCATGCTAACTTATTTTCCCCACCGCACAATACCAATTAGGGCCATGAATGTTCCGTTTCCACGCTTTTCTTTGTTTCCAAATTTCATCTCTTTTCACCGAAAGCATAAAATCCTGGCCTCATCAAATCCCCGTATTCGGTTCGCAGGAGTAATAATAAGGCTTTTTTTAACCTCGCTGTTTGGGCATCATTTGTGTACCATTGTCATCTTATGACGAGTGACGCGGGGTGGAGTATTTGAACACGGGCGACTACATATCCGTAAATTAAATTGTCCCGAGTCTAACATTTCACCTAAAAAGATCAAAGTAAACAAGTTTCTTAAATTTGTCTTTGTGATCGTATTTTGAGAGTTTCTAACAAAGAACTTACAGCTATTATTTATGCATGTGTATTCAAGTTCCCATTGCAGGAGAGTGGTCGCATAGACAGTGAGAAACTATGGCATGCCGGTACTTTATATCAAAACACGTGTGCTATTGGTCAGTTGAGATGTTGTGTTTGTTATTCACTCGAATTCTGCTTGACACGAGCCGCACGCGCGGGCAACATCGCAATATTTCCTAACGTGTGCCAAAATAGGCCTAATTGTTTTCATTGTTCTTATTGGTCAATAGAATGAAATTGACACTCGCTGAATTGCTACTTGCAAATGACCAATCATACGTCAAACTGAACAAAAGCTTCAACCAATCGCACGCGAGCCAACTATAAATGAAAAATTTGTATGAAAAAGATATAGAGAAAGCAGCGTAAAAGATATCGTGTGAATTTAACTATTCTGCCGCAAACTCACAAAACTGGCCATAGTGAAATACGATACAAGATTTACTGTTTTTTTTCCTTTTCTGTTTAGTTTTTACCGTTCGACCGACATTGTTGTTCTAGTGTATTTTGAGACGGTTTTATTCACTTTACGACAAGACAAACAACGGTTTGACTTCACGAAGTAATCTTGTCAAAAGTGTATACGTTTACGTGTGATCTCTACGCATTCTGGCATAGAATGTACCAGCATCAGTCTTCATACGACCAAGAAGTCCCCCACATGTATCCACAGGTAACGTTGGTTAAGCGAAATAAATTCAAAATTGTATAAAATCGTAATTTGATTATTTCTTATTCAGTTAATAGCAACACGGACACCGCTAAAGGAGAGAAAATCTGGCTTGTCTAACGAGCGTCCAAAACACGGTGACAATTTAACGTTAGACTCACAAGGTAATAAACTTAACATTTTGAACTTTCGCTCAATCAGATTCGATGCTAGTTTCCTAGGAAATATACAATAATTCTAAGCAGTTCCTATTCTTTCTACACCAGAACTCTTTCAAGATTTAAGACAAATGCAAGATCAATGGATAAACGAAGGTAAGTGAGATTACTGTTGAAATTAAGTTCCTTTTTCTGTTGAAGTCGAGTTAGAGCCGTCGACCGCAGATAGAATAGAATTGGTGAATTATTGATGAAAAAGTATCATTAAAATTAAAGTTATGTTGTTATGTCGAAGGACTAGGTTTTCTTTCTAACTTTAGCTCGCCCCTACCATTCCGGCACGAGCGCCGATGAACAATTTGTGCCTCAGATGGAAGGTGGATCTGCGTGCGGATCGGCGAAAGAGAGTGAGTTGATTTGGTCTAGCAACGAAAATCGACACACTTAAAAGTGCGTCATTTTTTCCGGTCAACTGGATTTCTGCGGTAACTCGCAAAGTACTATGTTTCTCAAAACATTGCCATACCTTCTAGACTATAGGACTATTTTGATCGAAAATTTAATTAAGCAGATTTCTTAGTAAACACGTGCCAAAAGTGAGATATCTAACTGTAGAGTATATATATATATATATATATGTAATGAGTGATATCGGTAACAGAAAGACAGCAATTCCCCAAACGGCCGATCGCCCGGGGCCAGGTTATTTATCACTTTAAAAGCACAAAACTCTAAAAATCGTAAATTTGTAGCCAGCCAAATGACGACAGCAAAGATCATTCAACATCAAAAGATCCGAATTGATAAATTAGAAAACATAAATGAAATAATTTTAGAGTCCAATTTTATCCCCTAAAATGAACTTTAATCACGGGTTTTTCCTCAATATTTATGTATTTTATGGGAATGATCCCCAGTTTATTACAATAATCGGCACATGCATTATCTTCCCGAGAACAGAAGTGCTGAATTTTGCTTGTTTTCTAAGTCTGCCCCCATCCCATTTTTCAATTATGTAAATAAAGCGTTCTTTTTTGTTTGGGCCATTCATAGCGTTAGTTTTGTTTTGGAAATGAATAGGCATTTTTGTCTGAAGGGCTATTTCACTTCTGCAGCCAGTTATGCCATCCGGATTAAGCCAGAGCCAGCGGAACTGTCGTGCGAGCAAGACCATTCCTCGCGGAACACACTAACTTCGAACATGGACACCACCAACGATGCAAGCTCTTACGTAAAAATGATAAGCGATGCACACAGCTCAAATAACTCGCCTGTAGTGTACACCTGCACGCAGCAACAGGCCGCATTTCACTGTGTGAAGGGTTACAGGCAGCTTGCTTACGATACAATGACGGCGTACGACACGGCTCCTTCGCAGACCTACTCCAACATCAAACAAGAACCTATCGACTATGCTGCTTGTGACAATCCTTACGATCAAGGTATTTATTTTCGTGTTGTTTTCTTCGGGTAGTTTACATCTTAAAGGTAAATCTTGCCATCACAGATTATCAGCAATCTTAATTTCAGGCGCGACGAAGAAGCACAATCCATTGCGCTTTTGCCAGCCTCGTAAATATAACGACATGTTTCTTTCTCAAGAGTTAATTTAATTTTTAAGATGTAAAACGCATACTTCAGTGAGCCAATGGTACAGAGGGAAGTTTAACGTTTTCTTTCGGATCTGGAACTTTTAACGATATTTTTACTATTCTTTCACTAAGTTTAGTATCATCTTCATTTTAATTGAGATTTTCCGGACGTTCCAACTTATTTCTTAATAACTATCTTTGCGAGGTCTTTATCAAAATTAATACAATTTTAAATTCTACTTTTTAAACAGATTAACACGAAAACACGAAGTTGCTTTTCCCGTGATGAAATATTTGACGCTTTTCGCTCAACAACATGCTTCACTCTTCGGAAATTTGACCGTTAGAAGTGTCGAAAGAAAAAGAGAGAGTTAGATATTTCTCAAGTGGACACATTATATGTTAGAGAACGTACATGTACGACTTGATTTGTTCTTCCTTTCGTTCTTTATTGATTGGTTTCAAATCGTTTTATTTAGCAGAACACATGAAAAATTTGTCTGCCTATCATCAAGTCCACCAACAAGTAGAATGCTACGGGCTTCAGCCAACTTCGACAGAAGGTAAGTCTTCTATTAGAACGTCACTTTCCTTATTGTTTTTCATTCTAATTAGACATTTTGATAGCACGGCTTCATGAATATGCATACTTTTGATTTTATGATAGAAAATTTCGAAATTAATTTTAATTGTAATGGAGTGAGCTGAGCACAATATCTTAAATTTGGTCGGCAGATGTTCTCAAACGATGTTTGCTCCAAAGGTTTAATATTTTCTTTGGCAAACAGAACATGAAATTATGACAGTCCAAAACCAGATGCCCATGTGCTTTTTTATCACTCTCCTTTTATTTTCTCTTAAAAATCCAACTCTTTTTTCTCTGCTTTGAATGCTTGCAAAACAAACATCAAAACACTTTCAGATTTGAGATTTCGTGGCCTGCGCTATCACTCTTACTGAGTTTAGCCTTGAAATTGCTAGTTAATTCATTTTCAGCCAATCTTATCCTTTTATGTAATATCAACAACAATTCAATAGCTCTCTTTTTCCGTCCAACGTTTGTACATTCTGGAGAATACACACAAGGACCCCCCGCGGCTCTTCAAACTCTTTGTCAAATTTTCTGTTACAAAAACCCACTCTCGCTTTCAGATTTCACACAGGCCAAGACATCATTGTTTGCAGTTTGTATTTTCTAATTAAATTATACAAAGACAGAGCTTCATTTAGAAGGCATTTTATTGGGCCTGATATGCCTGCGAATTGTATGTCGTTCTGAACTTTTTAAAATTAGTCGAGTTTTAGAGAGCCATTTGCGCAGTATTGTCAGAGGTAATTCAATTTTCTTTGAGTACAGGCGCACGATTATGAAACCTCTAAGACGTATATTGTTTGTGACAGGTGCGTGGCCAAATTGAATGGGGTAAATTTCAGCTGATTAGCCTTTTAAACTTTTTTCTCTCGGCGAAATCCATTCAAAAACACAAAAAGCAGTTCCACTTCAAGTCAGAAATTAGGTTCAAAACTATTCTATATGAGATTTTAATTTCGACTACACGGGTAATTAGTGCGAAGCTTTGGATAAATTTCGCAGATCTTTCTTTTTTTTTACTTTGTGTTCTTATTAGAGCACACGGTTTAAGTATATTAAACATGAGCTTAAATATAAACCCAGCTCATTTACAGCGGTTTTGAAAGGAGTTGTTTTGAAGTGAGAAATAAACTTGAGAACACGAGCTTCCTGTTGCTACGTTTCTCTGTTCGATGACATTTTGTTTTTGGGAACTGTTAGACATAGTAAAATATTCTGGAGTCTGGCTGACCGAGGATTGACGCACACAGAATACAAAGACAGCAAAAAGCGTGTAAACATAAAACAAGGGTAAATGAAATTTGTGAGGGCAAATCCAATCTGTCGAGTGACGCTTTTGAAGATTTCATTAAAATTCTAAGTAAATCAAGCACCGATTGAATTTTTTAAATTTACTTGTTTTGTGTATGTGATGGCACATTTTAATTTGAAAAGAAAAGCTACGATTACAAGCAAATGATAGCTGCCAATTGTAATTTTGTTTCTTAATGACAAAATTTCTGTATGAATTGATTTCTGACTGTGTTTACGCCGTTTTCTCGTATATTCCCATTTCTCTGCAGATAACGTTTACTCTCTTTTTAATTCTGTAGTTTTGTCTGCGAATGTTACCGTGGCCAAACTGATTAATTTAATACAAAGTTCGTTGCTTTTTTCTCTTACGATATTCAACACTTTGAGATCAAAACTGAGATAGAGATGTAGAAGAAGAAGCTTTTTATGCACAGCTTCGGGTGAAAAAATATTCATGAGTTTTCACAAAACGAAACGAAATTACCCGGTTCTTTACAACTAAATTGTACAAATGTGTAGTGAACAAGTTTAAACTTCTAGTATTTCATTTTGCATTTTGTTACATTATTCATTAATATTTTTATAACGAAAATCCAAGTTTTTGCCAACTGACACCTCTATAATGTAAATCCAAAACATTCTCAGTCAAATACATGTAATTTCTCTCATGAAGTTATAATATTCTCTAGCTGCTTTTACAGTTTTTGTAAACTCTTGTAAGTTTATGAAATACAATAAATGAAAAAGTTGAACTCTGCAGTAAATAATAACGAAGTTTTACATTCGAAATATTTCTTGGTGGCAGCTCGGCCTTCCCGGCTGCCGGCACATCAAACGCACGTTCATTCGGTCGCTCCAACTAGCGCCATGTTGCCAGCCGAGTGAAATACCAAAATGTCGTCCGTTTTTCAACATATCTCAGCTCATTTCCTTCCGTTTTGGAGCCAAACTGTGTCCCAAATAACATTAAAGAGTTTAAATTAACAATATTAGCTGAAGATGCCCTTTCGTGGTGTGAGTATTGCTTTGGTAATGGTGTTTCAACCATTGACATAAACCGAGCGAATTTCATGACCGGGAGGTCTCCAAGCGTTACAAAGGTTGAATCAAAGGTGTGATGTTTCTTGAGCATTAGTTCAATAACCAAATTTTCATCACGAAGTTATTCTTTTCTAATTATCTACCCTGCTGTTGTCTGATGCACGAAAGCGGTTCCTTTCCGGCCATGTTTTTGGTCTGAAATGAGAGTGGTACTCGAAACAAGAAGCGTATGCCACTAGCGATAAGCTATGTTTAAGCGCTGTCTTTATCAGAAACTGCAACAATGTTCAAGGTCTTAACACTGAAAATTGGAAATCATGGGAAGATACAAGCGAAATTTATAGTAAAGGACAGGATATTTACAGTGGTAAACGGGAAACGACATGTCAACAAGAAAAAGCGGAAACGATAAAAGGGTTAAGAGTGTATACTTTAAAACACTCACAAACGGGAAACACGTTAATTTTGACCGTACAAAGAGACTATGTCATGATTTGTGACCTGAATTCCTTCGCTTGTAATCCTGAGGGATTTCCTCTTTCCTCGAAGCATTCCATTTTACAATAGTTTTGCAGGACATGGCCACTCATTGCTTATCTATTTTCCTTTATTTTCTCTTTGTATTTCCTTTTCCTCTTCCTACCTCTTAAATGTGACATTCCCTTCGGATTCGTTGACATTAACCCAGCGATGGTCTTATTTCCTAGTACCTTTTGAATTCGACTCAAACTGTGCTTACGGTTTTCAGCTGAATGTTTGGGTGGCAAACGAAATAGTCGTTAGTTCGCTGCCTTTCTAGGATGATAAACCATCGTGAATTATAATCAATTAACCTTAGTGGACACAATAACCGTTTGTACCTAACAAACCAAAATTGTCATGTTTTTTCTACTTTAACTAAATATGTATTTGGTTTTCGGTTTTCCTATTTTCTCAGTGATATTTGCTTGGTTGTTAGGCGGGTGGTAAGCTAAAATATTCGTCATGAGTTGTGTTTAGAAACGATAATTCGTTGACGAAAACCTAATTCCTAGTAATTACCCAGGCGTGTTGCCGCAAAATTAACACTCCTGCCTCTTTCTTCTGCGAAAAAGACCGGACATGTACTACTGAGAATCTTGTCAACTGAACCATTTAATCCCGTGGTCTACTTTCCTGGTTGTAATTAAAAAGAGATTCCTTTCAACTTGAGGAACATATGCACGAGAAGTAATATAAGTAAAGATATGAAGATATTGTGTTAAAACTTCGCTTAATCTTGACAGGGCGCGCGTTTGTCTTTTCGCTGCCGAGTTGAAGTCAGGCAGAAAAGGCTTGGTAAACCAAGCTAGTTAATTTAATTCTCGTTTTGCTCACGACTGAATCATACTAGCATTAGCCACATTTGTGCCATGTTGGATAATTCCAGTGTCTAAATATCACATAAAAATTTAAATGCTAAGCAAATCTCAAAGAAATCTATTAGATGCCGCAAATCTCATGTTTGAATTCAAATGAAAATCATTGCAATACGCTTTATTGGAAAATTTAATATCTTAATGTGTTCTGACACTTGCTCTTTTTTCAGCTACGTCGGTTTACGACCCCAACGTTCACTCTTTCTACGATGAACCCCTTCCTTACGTAGACAGGTACAAGGAATATCAGAAAGAGTACAAGGACTACCGCGAATACAAGGACCAGAAAGACTTCCTCAAAGACTACAGAAATGGCCATGGTAAGCCGGATTTTGAGTCTTTTCTGCATGCATGAGTATTCTAAGATTTCAGAGATATGTTATAGCGTTTTACAAACGTAAGTCTTTCTAGTTTTATCATTTTCTTTTTCTGATTTTATCTCTTGTAAGAATTTGACGAATATTAGAAATGAGAGTTTCATTTCACCTGCCTCCCCCAATTCGCCTCGGGATTTACTCCAAAGTGCAATCATAATGTTCGTCAGTCTAAGTAGGCCTTGGGCTCTCTTTCATTACTTCATATCTAGATGTCGAGGGAGTCTCCGCTAACGCCGCGGTTCTGAATTGCTGTGCATCAGCTGCTTCTAGATTTAAACTCAAAACTGAAATTGAAGACAAAACGTGCATAGCAGAAAGCTAGCCATCCTTCAACCCAGCACTATCGATCCATATTTATACGGCTATAGTTAAAAAAACGGAAGTGTTGTTGCAAATTATTTCAATTTATACAAGCTTGATGTATGCTTTTTACGCGCTTTGCACAGGGTCTTAAAAGTAGTATTTAACGGGTAGAGGTCTTTGCAATCTGTCCCAATTAAAGTTGCGTTTTATCTCTCTTTGGTTAAGGCAGTTTCGGGAGTTCTCTGTATGACTGTGTGAACAATTTTCCCAACCCAGCACCTGGTATATTTTCGCAGGGAAAAAGATCATGAAAAGTCGCCACTATGTCTCTGATGATTCTAATAGCAGAACTGGCGGCTCGAGTTTTCACGATAAGGTCTTCTTTTCTGCTTTGTCTGTGAGAGTTCTCATTTATAAGCGATGTTATATTTGATATGCGCCCAACGTTAAAAGCTTTTCTGTCCATACGAGCCTATTAAAAGATCCTTCTTAATTGCTTTTCCAAAACAGCAAGCCGCCATATCACCGAGTTTAAAGAGATACGAAAACTAGCCCGATATTTATCATAATGACACCTACAATCTCCTATTACAACGCCATTAAATCAAGCCGACTGCTTTGCGAAATCTATCGCGCGCCCAAACTAATTCTGACCCTCCTGTGTAAGTCTGCATTTGTGCTAACCGACCATTAAGCTTCCAAAAACCCCGAATTTCTATCATTAAAAGTCCAGTTTAGTGAAAACTTTATTTTATCTTTGTATACATAATCGTCAATTAAACTCAGGAAGTTTTTGTACAGATATTCTCATCAAGATTGAGGAAAATCCAGAGATCGCAGTGAGTGGTGAGAAAATTCTTTTTTAAAAGGTATTAACGCAGGATCTGGAGTGAACATGTCGATGTCTCATGAATTTCCCGGATGTTGGGAGGAGAAGTATTTATGTGAAAAGACTAAATAAAACTTGCACAAAGAATACTTGCTGCCGTCAATTTTTTTTACAGCACTAGGAATAGGAAATGCATAAATTTATCTTTATTTAACGAAAATCAAACCCTTTGAAATCAATCCTTATTTGACCAATTTTATTAAGAAGGAAACTTGACTCCGTTTTGGACATGGACTGACGCATAAACACAGATCTTCTTTCAAACAACACAATGAATTTCGCAAGCTATGAAATCTAATTAAGTTGTTTGACGATTGAACCACTTTAGCTTTCTTTATTTTAAAAGTTTCGTTCGCATAAAAGTCGATATCCTGCGGTACATTCAACCGCGCCATATTCACACCCATCGCGCAAGCTATTCATCAGAAAAAGTTATTACTCTGAAATCTACTGCAGTTTGTCATAAACCCGAAGATGACCATTATTCTATTAATTAATGGCTAGCGCACAACACGGGCGTCATCTGCCATGTTCTCCTTCTTTTAATCGATTGGAGATCTTTTGAATTTCAATGCCTCAATTTAGAAACCTATTTCGCATTAAGGGCCCTTTGTTGCGACGCTTAATGTTGTTTATTCACAATTAAACAAGGTTTATGATGCATAGAAGAGATGCACCGAGCGATAACTTGCAAACACATCTCTCCAGCACAACTTTCCATTCATAACGCCAGACAGGTGTACCTTGTGAACTTTGCAAAAATCTTAATTAAAAAACAAAATGCGAGCACTCAAAGAGCTATTTGGCTATTAGTTCCCACCACGAAACATAAACTTCTTATTCAAGTCCCAATGTTTTAGATAAATCATCTAATCTTAAAAATATTCCGCATGAATAGAAAAGCAGCCGACTATAACCTGTTAGTTTCACAACATTTGAAATGTTCATTAAAATGCTAAAAACATCAACAAAGCACAAGAGTACAGCAACATAATATTTTATCAGTTAGTTATTGGTTAGTCATTCTGTGAAGAATCATTTTCATGCCTATATTTTCAGATAATGCAGCGCGGATTTGGAGCCTTTCGTTTAGATCAAGACAAAATTGAAGTGGTGACCCAGTAGCGAAAATTCTTGTTGGGCACTGAAGCAGTCAAAGTGTTTTCGCTGTAAGAGTCAAAATGGAAAACGACTAATTTAATAAATTAATATTGGAAATGTAACTTTTAGTTTGCTTGCACTGGCTTTGATAAACGATTTGATCATTCTTACCATCAACAACGACAAAACAATTCAGTTCTATCGATTTTATTGGCCATCATCAAGTGCGGTTTTCGCCGCGGCCTCTTTGCCTTTCTCTGAACTGAACAACAAAGTTATTTAACCTAATGTATTGAGTTTTGCGTTTGTTTTTAAACATTCTTTTTGGTATCTGCTTTTTATTAGAAAAGTTCTTACAGGTGAAAGGAATACATGTTGAATACAGTTAAAAAGAAGAAATACTTATTTGTTTCTTTCAATAACAACGACATCCTGTTTTGCTCTTCAGTTAGCAATTTATTTCACTAACAGTTGC
Source organism: Epizoanthus stellaris (assembly GCA_025403545.1). Taxonomy (NCBI): domain Eukaryota; kingdom Metazoa; phylum Cnidaria; class Anthozoa; order Zoantharia; family Epizoanthidae; genus Epizoanthus; species Epizoanthus stellaris. Next base: position 15,421 of record JAOBYG010097765.1, read on the forward strand.
GTGCATTAAATTATGAGTTTTTCTCTCGTTAATACAAAGCCAATACAGATAGCCATAATTTGGTCAGGTTATGTTTGCTATAAAGCCATATAACTAATATTAACATGTTCTGTCCGTTTCCGCCACAACTAACTGAGGCCAGAATGTAGCTTTTCATATCCACTATTCGATATATCAGGTGGTTTGCCTTCGGGTGTTGTATTGCATGGTAATGAATACATGGCATGTCAGTTCTGAAGAGATTTGATTTACAATTTAGCTAGTTGGGAAAAAAGTTGATAAACGATTGTCAAGAGCGTTTGGCATGTTGTATTTGAGCTTCAACTAATTGAGCTACTTTATAATTCTGTTATGTTTGGCTGTCCATTTTGTGTGGATCGTTTTACGTATAATGCCGGGTTGTTCGAGTTACAATACAACTTTTCTAAAAGAGAAGCACTTGTACTGCAACTTCTAAATCAAGAACTCAATAAAGCTGATATTTCCTGACATGTATTTGAAATTCGCGTTTATGGTGGAATTATGATGTGTTCTAATATGTGTTTGCACTTTTACTAAAAGACACACTGATAAATGGCGGTTTCTGTTTTGATTCTAAGCAAACGCGCCGTAAGCGAAATTATTCCGTGAGACATGGTGTGTTCTGTGTCTCAGTTTTGCCTAAACATGATACTGTGAAAGATTTCGTGCTCCAGTATAACCACGTCACAAGAAATATTGCTTTTTAAGTTTATGACAACGACTATAATCATGTTTTTAAATATTGGGTAGCGGATAGGTTACGTATTAAATAAAAGATGAACTACTAAACAGTAAAAGAATAAATGTTCAATTTAGGTTTTGATTCAATAATATAAAATTAATCTGTTGCTGAGTAATCTTTCCATGTAGCTTTACCTGGTTTCACACAATATTTTTTTCTGTTTTTGATGGAAAATGAACACATATATATGAAGCAATTATACAGAATACATTGATTTAATTTCTCTGTGTCGCACTAGCTTTAGAACGAAAATGGAGAAGGGAAATAAAAACTGGAAGAGAAAATTGTTCATTTTATTATTTCAGGATGGCGTTTTATGTATGTTTCGTCTGGGTTTAATTGTTACTCAAACTTAAGTTAGTTATGTGGGCGTCAACATACACGTACCGACTCTTGCTCCAACGCGAATCGAATAATACAAGCTAATGAAAATAACTTTGCGGTATATTGCAATATCTTAATTTACCAATGTTTACCTTAAAACCACACTTTAGAATACTAATTTTATTATAAAGAAATATTTGCTTTGAAGCGTATCCTAGAATAAGAGAAGACAGGAAAGAAATGTATCAAAGCCTCATATTTGAGACTTGTCGTGTCCATGCGGGGGCGGGAATTTAGGGCCTGTTAGCTGCTGACAAGCAATGCTAATCAAACATTATTTCCAAAACAATTTCGTATTGACCCAGTAAATTCTTCACCACATTCTCTGTACGAAACCAACTCTGCTTAATTTCTGGTCGTTTTAGAACGGATAAGGCAAGGCGTTACGGAAGGTGAAACACAAACTTTGCGCTAAACCAACTGACACTCCATCCACTCCTTGTTCACATAACTTCCTGCTCTTCACGCTAAGAGACTTCGCGTCTCCAACACACGTGTGTACCTAAAATAGGCCAACACTGTTTACCAGAAAACTAGAATTAGTTAGATCACTTCCCCTTGGAAGAATTAGGTTTTAGAGAGACTTTCCTGGATCACTTAGTGCGTGGGAATTAACTATATTTTCTTATTTGGCGGTGCTTGCAGCAAATCCAGAATTCAAGGCTCCACATGAAATGACCTTCCCTGAAAACAGGACTTTCCAGCGACGAGGATCGCTACAGCTTTGGCAGTTCCTTGTCGCGCTTCTGGATGAACCAGACTGCTCTTCGTTCATCGCATGGACAGGGCGTGGCATGGAATTCAAACTCATCGACCCCGAAGAAGTTGCGCGAAGATGGGGGATACAGAAAAACCGGCCGGCTATGAACTATGACAAGCTTAGCCGCTCACTTAGGTATTACTACGAGAAAGGAATCATGCAGAAAGTTGCTGGCGAGCGATATGTATATAAATTCGTGTGTAGTCCTGAGGCGTTATTCAGTATGGCGTTTCCTGACTCGCAGAAACCTTACATCAAGCCCGAATGCAGGGAAGCTAAGCCTGTCAACATCACGTCACATGCCACACATGCAGCTCAGCAGCTAGTGAGCATGCCAAAAGACCCATATCCTAAACCACACTTCCCGCCTCAACATTATCATAACCACGCTCACAGTATCAACACGACTGGATCCACGAACTGTTATCAGGCTGAGTGGGACTTAGACACTACATGTGTTTATTGACTGTAAAACGTGTGCCAGATAGTGTTAAAAAGGTTTATACTTTGTAAGCAAAACCGTTAGGACTTGAAAGCAACTGAGTACAAACTCTATAGAAGATATCCGAGTCCTATATGCCGGATTGACTTGAATGATTTCCTTACATCGTAAGTTGGTATGCGTGCCCAATGTTAATACGCGGTCAAATATAGAGATTTATAAATCAATTAGGATCGATCGGCAAATTATTGTTCTGAGTAAGATGCAAACATTCTAAAGCAAGACTAAGATCAAATTTGGTTTTATCGCTAATATGTTTTTAGTCATAGTGGTCGTCTTAACTCGATATACCAGCTGACGATTTTAGCCACGCGTTTCCCTTGTCGATTTTTTATTGTTCATCTGTATTTAATGGTATGAATCTTGTTAGAACATAACTTTACCAATCCACAGATGTGTTACTTAAAACCATTTCAGTTTATTGTTTTCTTGATCAGCGTAATCTTCACTAAACTAAAGGTTGCATACTAAATGCTTCAGGACATTGTGGCAACTTACCCAATTTTCAAAAACAGTAAAATCGGTATTGGCAAATTCAAACCTGAAGGCTGATCTATCACTGGATTTGTCAGTTAAAGACAACGAAAAACTCAAAAATTTAACTTGATAAGGTATATTTTCAAATTTACTCGGTCTGGAGAGTCCATAATGCGCCAGCAACATTGAATAACATCACTAATTATAAAGCTTTGAACTATTTTCTCATTTTAACCAAACTGTAAGGTAGTTTCCACGATGCATCCCTCACGAAAGTGTTGTGTCCCATTATGGTCCCAAAATGTGTCCTTTCTCATATACTGCAGGTATGTAGTATCTGATAATTGAACAAAATAATGCAATTTCGGGACAACTTTGCTTACATTCCATCATTACTTATGCAACCAAAAACAAATTTAAGCATTTCGCGTACTAGTAACTTTTTAACCAAGTAGCTTGTATTTGAACAATCTGGTTTCAAACATGAAAACATAAAATTACTTATTGATCACTAGTCTCTAGTAAAACTACCACTAAAGAAGAGCCTGTGACTCCAAACGTCTCTCCCCTCCGCAGAGGCTTCACAGGAGGGAGACTGGAATCGAGAAAGAAAGAGCGCGCGGGGAAAGATGGGAATTGTTTCCCGCGCGCGCAACTCAAAGCCTCTGCGAAGGAAACAATATGTTCACACTTTTGGCGCTTTCTTAATACAATCGCAACTGCTATAATTATCACTCTGATAAAGCGCTACATAGAAAAAAGCTTTTTATTTGAATCTCTAGTAAAGCTGATCACTGAAGGGTAGGCAGCAACTGTTTGCATTCTCACATTGTTGAAAGTTCTATTTTCATAATCACAGCTCCAGCACATTGACATTGTGTGTTATAGAGTATGACCTCACATAACGATAAAATAATTATATTATAGCATATTATTAAAACAAACATCAACATAAAAAAACAGCGAAATGTAAGTTGTTTTGTGCTGAGGCGTATGTTAGTCTCTTTGAATACACAGGTCAATATTTTAACTTCTCCAACGTGTAATTTCATTCCAGACAATTTACCACTGTTTTCATTGCTACGCGACCATCGAGGTCAAAACTCCAGTCTGAACATTGCTTTGGGCTTCCGTCAATAAAACCTTATATGGGTGTTGCCAAACAGTGTAGCGGCTGTTTATAATAGGGAGTTTACGCAGCTAGGACGGCGACGGCAACGACGACGGCTGCTGAAATTCTACTTTCTTGTTTTCCCTTTTCCTTTGTGTATCATCCATTCGTTTTT
>JAOBYG010097766.1:0-11262 GCA_025403545.1 Epizoanthus stellaris
TATGGGGAGCAGTGCATGCATGGAGAAAGTGCCCTTCATTTCTGCCTGCCTCAAACTTCAGCTCTCACCCAGATGGGCTGTCCCTGAGTCCACGACAACCAACGGAGCTGAATCAACTACATGTACCAAGCTTTCTAACTCACAGTTCTAAGAGCAACAATGGCTGATATATGTTTGGACTTAATTTCACCTTTTAGAGTGAAATTCACTCTACCGAGTGTAATAGTTGACTCCCTTTTTGGAGTTAATTTTACTCCCCGAAGGGGGTTATATATTGGGGTTAAATTCTACGCTAAAACAGGAGTCATCCTGTACCTTTCTTTAAACTCCCTTTTTGGAGTTTAAACAACTCCCAATGGAGTAATATTTACTCTCCATTTAGAGTTAATTTTACTCCCTTGATGGAGTTAAAATATTGGAGTTAAATTCTACTCCAAAAATCGAGTCATCCTGTACCTAATTTTTTTACTCCATTTTTGGAGTTAAAACAACTCTCTGAAAATAACAGTGCAGAAAGTGGAACACGAAGCACGAAAGCATATGACTATTAAAGACATTTCTGAGTCGTTACTCCACAAGATTATGTTTGATCCAAATTAATCTCTGTTATAATTGTTAATCGGCAAGCTGTTGTTGTCCTATGAAGGTTTACTATAATATATGCACATCATGGCCGTGCACCTGCAACTGCAATTTACACTATCTATCCCAGATATTTGGGCCGTTGGCCAAACCGACGACTATTTGGAGTACTAAAACAGTGAACCCCATACAACAAATCAGATGCCAGGTCTCGAAGATATAGTATCACCAGTATAACTGATATTTCACAATAGTGACTGAAAACAACCATAAATATCCCTGACTGCATTAGCTGTGTTATAAGATGCATATAGGGTTTCAAAGAGTACCTTACAAATGAAGAGATTCAGAATCGAGAATTAGAAAGCCTAATGCAGAAATAAACATTGTAGATCAGAAAAATAGATTGCGTTTTGCGTAAAAGGAAATGCAATGATATGACTAAATGAGTCATAAATCTTCAAAAAAATTCAGTATTTCTCATGTATTTGACGTATATGCTGAAGATGTGGTGCGAGAATTTGCTTCTGTTATTCTGATGACTATAAAATCCGGTTGTTAACGTCACGTAACATGCACTCAGCATACAATACGTGACGTAGAATGTTTTCGCTTTGCACTTCCTGAATTCACGAGAGACCGGAAGTGCTATGATTGGTAACCACGCTCTGACAGTCCCACGAAATCGAATCTAGAAGTTCTCGAAACATTTTTAATATTAAAGTTCCACGCAAAATGGACATGAGAAAATCAACCAACAAGATCGAGCCTAGAGGTCAGTAGGGCTTCATTTCTGCTACTTTTCTACTATGAAATATTAATAGTTTTTATGCCTCAAATGCATCCTTCATAAGCAATATCTTGCCTTTCTTTTGCTAAACCATTAAATATATCAAATCTAATATACCCAATTTAACGGATTCGTTCTAATATTTTAGACCTAACATCGTGGGCGAATTTAGTTGCTATGAGAGATGGATAGTCAATTTTTATGAAAAATGTGCTGATTGTTTAGTGTTAATGCTGAACACAATAAACGCTATCGTAATTTAATCTGCCACTTCTCTGTCGCCAGTGTGTCATTGTGTTTTCCTTCAGAGCAGTCATCGAGGTTGTGCTTCCAGTTTCAATATTGCCACGGAACTAATTATACATGTTATTATAATACGGTTTGTCTGAAGCTCACTACAATAAATGTGGAATCGAATTTGAATAAGCTACTCAATAACTGCTGGAAAGTACTCTTATTTATTTAACCCCACTCTCACTTCTCACTGACACTATTTCTATGGCACGTGTAGAAGGCCAAGTTGCTCTAGTGTATAACCAGGAAAGTTTATTTCAGAAAATACCCTTTATAAGTGGTCACATTTCTTTTGAAAAACATTGTATAATAAACTTGGCCTGAGGTTAAATAGCAGGCGATTCTTTGCTTAGCCGTAGTAACCAAAAGTATACTGGGATGTAGGTGAAGGATAAGATAGAACGAATCATAACAAAGTGTCAATATACACGTGTTTAGTACCGTAGTGTGCATATTTTATAGTAAGATAATAATACAAGTGATAACTTCAGATCTAATATCTTGGAAGAATGTACATGCTCTGATAAACTAAGAAAGTGCTTTGATAATTATTTGATCAATAATAGATTGGTACTTAATTATCATAAAAATAGTGCTTATTGTTCAGTTTTAAAACTAAGCAAAATATACTATATCCTGCTTTGATGAATCTGCCGGGTGAATCTGCCATTTCTGTGCTGCAAGGATCACTATGTTCTCCTGCAGATACGGGTTTGAGTTGCGTGGTTAGATTGTGGCAGTACCCTTAGTTCTAATATTGCCACGAAGTAATTATAAATATTATGAACGGTAGCGCCTAGATCTGACAACAACAAATCTTGAATATGGAATGTGAACAAGCTACTCTGGCTTCTGACAAATACTCTTATTCGTTTAATGAATTAATCCCTCTCTCACTTGTCAACTATTTCCGTGACATGCAAAACCAGCTCAAACCTTCCACACTCACGGCGAAAAACATAACATATCAAATTTTAGTTGATCAATCCCATCATTTGGCCTATTCTCCGACGTAGAAAACCTAGTTTTTATCAAAACTAGTCTACCAGTATTTTCGTGACACGTGCAGAAGGCCAAGTTGCTTTAGTGTATTACCAGGAAGGCGCACTTTACAAGAGGACACAAGTGGTATTTTGTACGAAAAATGTGGTGTACTACATTTGGCCAGAAGATAAAATACCAGACGGTTCACTAATAAACTGTAGTAAACAAATTTATACTTATATTTTTAGACTTATTGTTGTAAATTTGTATCTTGTATTTCTATTCGTATATTTTTAGACTTGTTGTAAATAGCTAGACAGAATAGATAGTGTAGACAGTTTACGCAGCATTGCTAGGAGGGCCACAAGTTTATCAGTTTTACTGTCACTGGTAAAATGATAAGATGATGTTAAAATCGAACGAATAATAACAAAGTGGCTATGTACATGTGTTTAATATCGAATTGTATATATTTTATACGACTATAATACAAGTGATAGCTTCAAATCTAGCATCTTGGGAGTATTTAAATCTGATAAGAAGAAAATGCTCCAATAATTAATAAATAATAGATGGTAGTCAATTTCTATGAAAATAGTGTTCATTGCTCAGTTTTAAAACTAAACAATAGACTTTATCCTGCGTTAATCTGATATTCAGTTTCTGCTGTAAAGATCAATGTGCCATTATGTGTTTTACCTGCAGATTAGTGTTCGTTGTGTGGTTTTGATGATGTCAGTCCTTCTATTATTACTAAATTCCAAAACCACGAAACTAATTATAAATATTATGACCTAATTCCTCTAATCCCTCTCACTTGCCAACTCTTTCTATGGCAGGTGCAGAAGACCAAGTTGCTGTAGTGTTTCAGTACCAGGAAGGCGTATATGCACTCTATAAGTGGGCATAAGTGTTGTTCCTTTTTTTTTTAAATGTGGTTATGTGGGCCGTTGAACTACTTTAATTTTGGCCAGAAGACAAAACTCCAGGCAATTCATTGTTCTGCTAGTAAACCAAAGTAAACTCGGATGTAGGCGAAAGACAAAATGATGATAAAAGGGAATGGAGTAATAACAAAGTGACAATGCATATGTGGTTAATACCGAACTAAATATATTATTGTAGACTAGTTTTTTTTAAAACTAGGTTTTCTACGTCAACATTTAGTTGATCAATCCCATTAAATATATTATTGTACGATTATGATACAAGTGATAACTTCAAATAAGAAATATCATTCTCTCTTACCATGTTATTATTAACTCATATTTTACCATACTTCCTACTTGAACTGGTAAGACTGAAATATCTACACTTACATCCGTGCGATATCTTTATACCTGCATGGTGTGTCTATTATTTACTTTTAAACTATTTCCCACAATATCAACAACTAAAGCTTCGTCTTAAGACTTGTCAGTCAAACAAGACTTCGCATGCTAAGGTCCGATAAATGCACAGGTTACATACGTACCAGTTATTTATAATGCAAAACGTCTGCAAAATATAATTAATGGCGTTATAAATTTTGAGAATTTTTTCCACTTTTAATCTTATTTTGTTTGGACTCTATGTAGTTCTCCGGAGGAATATGAGTTGCATTCATGAAATAGAGGTGAAGATAATAATAATAATAATAATATGTTTTAGTGACTTGAGGACAAATGACAACTGACAATATTGTGTACGTATTTCATCGACTGTAAGAATTAAAATCACAGATACGTTCATCAGATACATGAACGTCAGTATTAATGTACCTCACTATAGTTCAGCGAAAATGCAGTGCATTATTTATAGTCACCAGAATTATCCAGTAGAATAATTACACTAATTTAATGTTTAGACCGACTGAATTAGCTAGAGCTCCACACCATTTACAGTTCGTATTCAACAAAACAAGCTCGCATGCACTGTGACGTTTGCAAGTTTGGTACTAGTTAATGATATATTTCTCATATCGAAACTGAAGTGGACTAACTAGAAAGAAAATTTCACGTATTACTTAACAAAGCAGAAAAAAATATGTTGATAGTTAATTATAAATTGGTGTAAATAAGACATTTGCAATAGGAGCTCATAGCAGACATAGGGTAAAATTAGCTACCACAAATGTTACCACTAATAAAGGGTGCAAAGTATCTGAGGTTAGACCAGTGTTGGTGTGAATTACGTGGTATGACGAACAATCATTTCTAAGTACGGAAAATTAATGCCAAACGTTAAACATTAAAGTAATACCGATAGCGTCAAAAGCTACATCTTCTAGAAAGTCATATTCTACGTTGGAATACTACTTAGTTCAAGGGCAGGGCTGTGAAACTTATTCTGATCAACACCACAACCTCAGCAGTGGACCCACGCAACCGTGGTGGCCAGGATTGCTTCCCACGCCATGCTGACAACGCAAACGTACTTTCGAGCACCCACGAACATCGGAATAGTAATTGTCGACTAAAGACGGCCAATTAGTGTGCCTATCCCTTTGTAGTCATTTGCTCAGGTTCTCAAGACTCAATCAAGTTTCACGTGAACCATCTGATATTACAGTAAATTAATCAGTGGGTGCATCAGGTGGACATTCCAATAGCTACATCGCTCAATAATGCTTGTGGACGTTAATAAACATGGCAATATAACAATTCAGATCATACCCAATCTATTCAAACTTAGAAATCATAACTATGTTTTGCCTTATATATTCTAAGTGTGCGAATTACAAACCATTTCATTAGAACAAGTGTCTTAGTTTATAGATCAGTAGGCACAAATTCAAGTAGAGATGCGAACACATTTATGTGTGTGTGTGTGTGTGTGTCTTCTCTCTCGGTTCTGCCACTATCTGTCTATATTCTCACTTGGCTATACGTCGACCTAACTGTTGCTTTAAATATTTACGGTTACAACACGGCAATGGTGAACGAACATGCATGCGCAATTTATATATTACAGATGAAAAAATCCCAGACAAATTTGATATGTTTGCAATTGTATCTTATTATCCACTGCCCTATTTTCATCATTGTTATACAAAATATATCAGGATTGCAATGAATTTTTATCATAATGTTCTATTAGTGTTCTATAGATGACGATCTATTTCTTATTTTTCCACAGCATTAATCTTTTCGGAATATATTCTCACAAAAACAAAAATGCTTTTCGTTGTTGGCTGCTAAGTTAGTAAGTGATCCATAACGGTTAATACAAGGAAGAGAGTGATTGGTATCCAACTTTAACAGTTGACAGACAGATAGTTTTTATTTCACCTCCCCGAAGGGCTTTTCAGATTTAAATTACAATTCACTAAATTAACAATTGTTGATAATATTGAAAACTATGTAAAGTTGATATAAGCAAACGCTAAATTCAAATTTGATCCTAAATATGTAAAAAACTTACAAATAAGTCTAGAAATAAGTCAGTCCACTCAATGTTAAAATGTTTTAAATCTTTCAGTGGGGGCGTTTTTTGACGGCGTTCTTAAATTGAGGTACGGTTATAAATCGTTTCTCGTGTTTATCATTCCAGAGTTTACTCCCCCTTAAAATGAACTAGCATTCGGTGCTCTTCCTTTGGTGTTTGGGAGGTCTTAGTTCGTCCTTGCTTCTAACTTTACAATTCTGACGATGCGCGAAATATGGGAATACAATGCTATGTGGATGATATATACAATTGGAAATAGACTGCAGTAACTAGACAAACATTGCTTTTGACAAAGTAAGGCGTTGCATGTACATACAACTAAATTAGCTTTCTATATTTTAACCCTTCTTGCATTTACAGTTTTCCTGCCTAAAGTATTAAATAAACTTAGTGTTGGATGTTGTCAATAGGAAACCGTATTCAGTCTTCGGGTATACATAGACAAGTGAGCAGATAAAGAATGAAACAACTAATAGACGTGTTGTTGTGCATCGAACTCGCTTTCGTCAATATGTGGGAACAAAACGTTACAGTTGTGATGCATGATTAAGTACTTTATGTGATGTAATAATACGGCTCTTTACGTAAGTAGAAATTAACTGGTTTCAAGTTTTTCTCGCGGAGAAGTCTAACGTAATAATAATAATAATATAAATTATTATTATTATTATTATTATTATTATTAATTTTATTATTATTATTACTACTACTACTATTATCATTATCATTATTAAGATTCGAGTGTGGACTTCTGGTCTACCCGTCAATGTAGCTGCAAGATCAAGTGTGATATTATAGTTTACTTCCTATCTTCCTTATCACATTCATAGGAATCACGCTTCAGAGAAATGTCCACACCATAAGTCGATAAAGGTTAAGATAGTGTTGCCGCAGAGTATCAGTTTAGTTTAGTTTAGTATAGTTTATTGGATTCGTCACATCATTACTATAAATAAGTATACAACTGACATAAAACAAAAACAAAGCAAAAAGAAACTGAACTCTCGCCACAATGTAATTAAACAACATGGCTCGCAAATGTAATTTTGAACATAGCAATATATATACTGACGCGAATATTTTTTGGCACCGAAACCTGGGGGGCGATCATGATGGTTTTTCTCATCACAAAGATGAAGTAAGACAAAATGTTTCGCACTCGGCCAAGAGCATAGTAACAAAATATGAAATGAGCACAGTAGAAAACAGTTGCCGGATAACCACACTCGGGCCTCCAGGGTGGAACTTCAGTGGGCGTGGAAAACAGGAAGAAACTGAACCCTGAAATGACAACTAGATCCAGGCGCGCTCCACAATTGACTTCACAGAATGACCAAATAGCTTATTCGTACGCCTTTTCGCCTTCCGATCCGATCTAGCCCAATCTAGACAAGATAAAAAGCGACAAAACAAGGAGCTACTGCTTACAATCCCAGAATCTGTTGAAACTGATTGGGGTCAACAAACTAAAACCCAGAACTAAAATCATGTTGATATTTGAAAATGGAAATAATACGTTCCAATGTCATCAAAGATGTTTTTAATATACTTGAGTTATTGAATGATATAATTATTTTCATCTTTTCTAGCAGTTCCGTTTGTATCCAATATAGATCTGCGTAATTGCTATTCCACTGGTCATTTCTATTGTGATACGAGACCATATAGCAAAATATGCAATAAGCACATTTTCGTAGACACTGAAATTGAAATTAAAGTTGGAATGTAAACCACAACATCGCCCTGGCTATTCTTGTCAGGTAATCCGTGCCCATGACCAAGAGGGCAATCCAATCGAAACAATCATAAAGTTATGAACACTGTTGTTAGACAAAAACTGTTAATTCCATATACCTTCTATTTAAATTATTGGGATTGTCATTTCCTTTTGACGTCTTCCTTGTTGAATATTAATGAGCACAACCGCAACAAACTGTCATCAATGGTTAAAATATACCAAACGTAGCAATCAAATACTTTATATCTAAAATGTTTGGTTCTTTGGACGGAGATCATTTAGTACTGTTTATTTGTTTGTGTGTCTGTCTCTGTGTCTGTGCCTGTGTGTGTGTCTGTGTGTGTCTGTGTGTGTCTGTATGTGTGTGTGTCTGTGTGTCTGTGTCTGTCTGTGTGTGTCTCTGTGCGTGTGTGTGTGTGTACGCGCGTGTGTGTGTGTGTGTGTGTCTGCTCTGTCTGTTTCTGTCAATATATACTTTGCTTCACGATCTCGACCTAGCTGTTTCTTTAGTCTCTACTTTACAACACGGCAATGGTGAACGAGCATACATGCACAACTTTATATATTACAGATGAAAAAATCCCAGATAAATTTGATATCTTTACAATTATTGTATCTCATTACTTAAAAGTCGATGGCTAGGCTGAACAGGCCATCTTACCGATTTCCCCCAAACTTTGCATGGAAGTGCCACTTGGCACCAATCTCACACTGGCCCATTCATTCAGTCAAACACTCTTTCGTTTATGAGATAGCCCCACCCCCCTCGAAGAGGTAAAAATGAGCCAAAAATCATTGAATTGTGTCCAACTTTAAAGCTATATATATGCAACAAAGCTTTTTCCAATCAGATCCAAAATCTTGCAACGATTAATAGTGCCATCAGAAACAACGTTTCAGCAATTAGAATTCAAATATCGTTGCCGTGGGATTTTTTAGAAGCTTGAAGCGAACGGCAGTTTGCATAAAGTGCCATTTTAGTCCAAAATAAGGGCTAGTTATCTCACGGCGGCATCTCGCATTTCTCTAACTGGAGCCATTCTCTCATATAGGAGTCATGTGCCTTTGAATATCTGAAATAAAAACGTTGAGAAAATCCTGCGTGTTTGCATACCCGTTCGCCAAAAAACGGGGTTCTGCAGTCATACATAAAGTTTATGCAAATTAAGCATTTGAGGTATAAATAACTCACTCAAGCTTCTCGCATTTCTCTAATTCAAACTTTGCTGATGTAGAGGACTCTCATAACTTGAAATTTATGCAGTAAAATTGTTGAGAAAATTCTGCATGTTTGCATACCAGGTCGTCAAAAGTCGGCGTTGTGACAAAATGCAGCCATACATAACAATTTTAACAAAATAAGCAGTTGAGGGACACTTAACTCAGCAAAGCCCCTCACATTTTTTCCAATTAAAGCTATGCTGATACAGAGGACAAGAAACGCCTATGATTTGGGAATTATAGCGGAAACAATAAAGATATTAGAAATCATAATAAGAAGTGAATAAAATATAATTACTATTTTAACGCAGTGAATAACACAACACTAAGTTGTAAAATATTTTTTCCAGACTCTAACACGACAATCTTTAACTTGCAATGTTAGTATACTGATCGTAATTCGCCAGATTATGGGACCCACATTAACACTTGATTTAACATTGTGGTAGAACGTGAGCAGGGTTCGCATGAACTGATTTCATTCACTATGAATATGAATCTAGTGTGAGTACTGTTGTAGTTACTAACATTTATGGTGGCTCCCACCTGATTTTCATTTTTTTATACTACTGAACTTTACTAAAAGTGTACTCAGATGTCATGGCAGATTGCTGCCAGTTATTGGAGGCTGGTGTTACAACAACGTTTCAGCTTATCAACCCTTCTACTGCCATCGCAAATTTCCTTTCTATGGCAACTTTACAGGGCCTCAAATGCTTTTAGTATTCAACTACTTTTACACAAAAATGAGTTCGGTGACCCCCATTTTTTTGTTGCCTTAAAATTGTTTCCATTACAAGGAGAGCATTTGAATAAATTATAAAAATAAATTATGTGAATAGGCACAAAAACCTATCTGCAAAATTGTTTTAAACTTTCTACAAATGTTGTACTTGTTGTTTAAACAATTTTGGCACAATAAAAATGGGGGATACCGAACTCATTTGTGTGTATGTGAGGGCATTTAAAGTTGCCTTGGAAACGAAAATTACGATGGGAGTAGAAGGTTTGATAAGCTGAAAAGTTGTTGTAAAACCAGCCTCCAATAAATGGCAGCAATCTGCTCTGACATTTGTGCAAGTCTTTCATAAAGTTCAGTTGCATAGAAGCATGAGAAACAGGTAAAGTGTAAAGTTTACTATCCCACACAATCATTAGCCTTCTTTGAATAGTTATTTTATGTTAGGTTGAACCTAATTAACATCTAGACCGAGAGTTCAAGTCTCAGCGAGCGGATAGTTCACGAGGTTTTAGCCGACTCGACCATCGCTCAGAAAAAACGGCGTCAGTGGTCGTATAATATCCAAGTATTCTGTAATATATAACCTCAATATTTCAAAATGGTTCCTATTTTCTGCCATCGAATCTCTGCTTTGTTTTAAATCTGATCACGGCGAGTCGTGCAAATTTCAGGTTGTGCAAGGTCAAATGAACGCTTGTGATGTAAGAAACGTCATGGCACGTCATATCTATTTAACTATCATACGATTGTCAACCAATCGTATTTCACCAATTCCGAGGGTGCGGTAGATTTATACTAATTATTCGTATGATACGATTGACATTTATAATACAACTTTTTGTTCCTTTAGGCTTTATGCCCTTGCTATTTTGAATTTCTATTAATCACGTTCTATTTTCTTCACTTCAGATACGCAAACACGTGTATGTATCTAAATATATCTTACATGTACGTATATCGAAGTATAGATATGGATCAGACGTGGATCCGCGTTAGAAACAACTCTGCTCAGTCATGCTTCGCCCCTGATGACTTATGACTACTAGGAGCCTTGGTGACGTTAAACTCTTACCATCCACCTTTTTCCTTTTTCCTACCTTTCCAAGTCTAATGAAAACCTTTTGTTTAATATTTACACCAAAATCTAACGGCTTTCTTGTACAATTCAATCAGATTTTTATAGTAACTCGATTTTTTGTCGTTATTTTATTATTATTATTATTATTATTATTATTATCAGTATTATTATTGTTATTATTATTATTATTATTATTATTTATATTATCATTAAATTATATCGTATCATGATAGTTCTTTATTCTATTTTATTCTTTATATTTTTTATTATTAATATTTTTTATTCATTCGCGGCTAGTTCTAAAAAATAAATTTATTAGTTCTATATTCACTTAAACTCTAAACTCCCTAATAAAATAACACAAAAGCACACACGGACTTCATACTATACAAATATACAAAGTTTAG
>JAOBYG010097877.1:0-11261 GCA_025403545.1 Epizoanthus stellaris
TTAGGAGCTATTCTTATTCCGGAATACTTGGAATACATTCCGTGTATTCTGCTCCAGGTGGCAGAATGGCCAGAATGACATTCCGTATATTCCTATTCCGGAATAAGAATATCCAAAACAAACGCGCCCTTAGTGTTTGCAGCCGTTTCGTTTCCAGAATGTATCTACTACCACTGCGTAGTACAGTGTACATTCACCTAAAATTGTTGATTTGTGGTATTGGTATTTTGGAAGTATTTTGAAATGTGTACAAGTAATGAATATTTTTGCTATACGAATTAACTTTTTGTTGCTAGTGAACAACTATAACAAGTTTCTAATACGGGTTATAGATAATATTTTGTTTTGAACTTTTGTGATTTCAAACTAAGACGCGTTTAATATCTTTATCTGCAACTACGTTATCAGAATTAGAATTTAGTGTTTGCTGCTTGTTTCTAAAATAATTACAACATAAATATTTGCATCAATTTCTGCCGTAGTTTGCTTCACTCCGGTAAGTTATACTTGAGCTGTGACTTTTCAAATACATTTTCAAATAACATTGAATTATTTGGAGATATAGTTTCAAAACCACAGATGTCTATTTGAATTTTATGAAGCAAAAATCTAAGTTACAAGGCAAATGCACACTCGTATACAGGCGAATATAACGACATAGAGTCGCGTAGCTGTTTAAAAAAATTGCAAACGAAGGACGCAAAGAGTTACGAAAGTTTAATATTAGTTAAATATTTTGCATATTCCCATCACTTAATATTTTATTGAAAATGCGCTCGAAGCATTGTAGTCATTTTCGTTCCAGTTAATACTAATCCCTTTTACATTAAAATCCTACGAGGATTTAGATATTTTGACCAATCTCAACATTAAACTTTGGTTATTTAGAGCATTGCCGCCAGCATGAAGTTAAGCTTTACTGATAGTTGCATAAATAACAATTTCCCATGATACCTTTCCGAATTAGCCACAGGTGCTAACAGCACGAAGTGATTGTTGGCACGGAGGATTATACAGATTATACAAACCTTTTCGACAATCTTTGATAGTATTCCATCTCTGTTCGGAGGTGTATTTCAAAACGTTCTATCGTTTCGTTATTGCTCTGTTGTTGGTATTGGTTCTGTCGCTTCTTGTTATGCGTATTCTTAGGAAAACATGACTATATAGTTAGAACGGCATGCATTGTCAATAAAATTAACGACATTTTTTAATTTCCTTTTGTTTGCATAACGTGTTCAAGTGATGAAAAATATACAACTTGAATCGACCAAAATTTCCAATGAGAAAATGGCAATAAAAGCCAGATCCTGTCACGCTTCTGCGCATGCTCGTAGATTCAAGGATTCTGAAACAAACCGCTTTCTAGAGATTCATACGACGAATCAAGAGATCATTTCCGGGAACTGTTTCGAGCAACAAAGCCGCGCGATTGTTCTTTCCCTACCATACCACTCCTTTTCTAACATGCACGATCACTTGGCATCATTCTCTATGCAGAATTATCTGCGGAGGAGGCAAGAAATTACCGATCATGACTGCTTTCGGAACTCATCTTGAATTTTATGACAGCACTAGAAATTGGTGCTTAGTGTTTTGAGATACCGCATTCATCACTGTACGCAGGCGCAAGATCTATTGGAGATATCGCATTATCCAGAATCTGCAGGCACACGAAACTTTTCCTATTCTAATATCTTTATTGTTGTTCCAGATTGATTGAGAAATTGAAACAGAAACACGTGAGAATGAGTAAAAACGAAAGAACTGTTAGAATAATATCTTATACTAGTAGTAACCGTGGGGTTAGTGAAGTGCTGCCGGTTACATCTTCAAGAACGGGGAGTGAAAGGTTTATTTCCTATTGTGAACTTTAAAGGAACGAAATAGAAACAAGTAGTTTTGTAACGTAGCAATGGTTGACTGTAATAGTTTTCATTTGCTTTGCATTGTGGCTCACTGGCCGCCATCGCACTGGATGGTTGAGTTTTCTGATTGTTTGCTTTCAGTAGATAGCGAGTTCATCGCCACGATTCATTTACAGGCCCAGCCAACTGCAACTGGCAGATCAACAACCGACAGAGTTTCTAGATCGGGAATTCGGCCATCTGCAAGTGCATTACGGTACATCGCATCACCTTGCACGGCGATTTTGTTGATCGTCTGCGAGCATCTTTATGGACAATTCTGCGTGATGGCAAATCAAATCTGCGATGCTTATAAAATACATTGTCCTCCTGAAGACTCGGCACTAAAGCGCCTGTCACCGTGATATATACTTCCATAAGCAAATGTAACGTTATTAGCCATTAATTTCTTTTCTTGAATTAAAACAACAACGAAACAACAGCTCCCTTGAAATCTCTTTCCCCAGCTAGCTCGCCTCGTGGTGAAAAATCGACGGGATGCGATGTCGAATGACACCAAACATACCCTGAACCCCGCGCCGGCGATAACTCGTACCCAGACCTGACCGAGCGGATCCGGACAAACAGACCGACAGAAGGACACGAACGCTCAATGAGAACACGATTAGGAGTCGCTGCCTTTGCTTGGCTACGGCAGCAATTACAATAGAACGATATACTGGGCCTAAACATACCTCGAACACGTTTTCCTTCAAAGATTTTCCTAGTTCCACATGTATTTTTCCATCAATTATAATGATATCAAAAGCCAGTTGGCAACAGTCAAAAAGCACATGTCACATGTACCGCCTTCTCCCACACAAGGAAGGCAGCTGGGCTCAATTTGTATTGGAAATCACTGTTCGAGAAATAATTAGCGGCTACATGTAGCGTGAACATATCAAACCTTTTGTAAACTAAGGCAGATCTATTCACAAGTACATATTCATCGGAAATCCTTAATTGCTTCGAGAATATAACAGTGGTTTCTAATAACAAGGGCGGGACGGGTAAGTGCAAACATTCTTGTGTTTCCACGTCTGTTCTTTCAATTCGGTCAAAAAAGCCAACAACTTTGATCAGGGTCAAATATTTATGGACATACCTAAGCAAGAAAGCATTTGATTGGTCCTCATATCAGGGTGTGTTCCCCTAATAGTACCAACACAGCCATTTGTTTTGTGGCAAATTGGTGAGAAAAGCAAACTTTTGAGGACATGCCTGACAAAGTTATGGCCCAAAAAACGACGAATTCAGGACATACCTAGACAAGGTTGCCGTCCAAAGTGCGACGAATTCAGGACATACCTAGACAAGGTTGCCGTCCGAAGTGCCACGAATTCAGGACATACCTAGACAAGGTTGCCGTCCAAAGTGCCACGAATTCAGGACATACCTAGACAAGGTTGCCGTCCAAAGTGCCACGAATTCAAGATATACCTAGATAAGGATGTCGATAAATTCACGAGGTTGTCGACCAAAATGCCACCAATTCAGGACATAGATGGGACAACGAAAATAGTATCGCTCACCCGCCCTTGTAATAATAACACGAGAAGCGCACATTGCAAGTGTCACCTGCACTGACACAGGACCGTTTTCAATTTTGGTTTTACTAAATCGACCATCTTTGTCCAACTTTGTCTCATCACTCATCATCAGGCAGGGTCAAACGTGACGAGAATCTTCGTTACTTCTTATTATCTGCCCCATCATACATGGATGAGACTTGATCAAAGTTGAATGCCAGAGTTGGCCAGGCCAAGCAATTGAGGATTAGATTTGATGAAAGTTCAGTATAAATGTGGGATGAGTTTTGTTCAACTCCCAATCATCTACATGTACCAAGTGAGGATTACTTTATGCGAGAGCTGTCAAGAATTTAACTTTCACCAACTCTCATGAGAGCAGACATATGCTGCAGACGTGCCGCAACCTTCCTGCTACAATGTCACTGATGCTACCTGCGGTACGTTACAGTATATGTGAACCAGGCCTTACAAGTGGTTAGTAAACCTCATGGGTCAGTGAGACGAGCAAAAGCTCTCATTAACTCTCATGAAAATATTCACAGGTTTAAACCTGACGAGAGAGCATGATAGCCCAGAAAGCACATGACTGGGACTGATTAAACCAAAGTCCTCTACATTTGTATAAACAACAGAGTACAGATTGACTTACTGTCGAGCTGCTTTTCAATCTCATCAAGCCGTACTTCCATATCAGTCTGAATCTGACAGATATCATCAAGCACGTTGTGGGCAGGAGGCGGTAGTGCAAGGGTCTGGTCCATTCCTCTCCCCTCACCCACATTCGGTTGGTGAACTGGATCTGAAGAACTGTTCCTTTGTTCACCAGATCCAGCAGTAGAGGTGCTATTGTTACTACTATTATTATACAGCATAGTTCTGTCGGATTTTGTTTCTCTTCTCAAACTTGTAACACTACTCGCTTTGGCATCCAGTTTGGCCTGGAGTTGCATACCATGAGATAGTCCATTATAGGGCTCCCCGCCAACTGGTACAAGGGCGGGGACAGGGGACATGGGTTCCTCTGCACTCCCTCTACTTTGATCAGTGGTGCCAGACACTTCTTGCCCTTGATCTGATACTCCTCGATTCTCGCTTACAATTCCATTAACTGCAGTGTTACTAATTGAGGAGGTGCTGTCACCATGCAACACATAGGAGGGGGCCGAAGGGTGTGCAGGTGACAGCCCATTTTCACAAGGTTCATGTCTTTCAAGCCGTGCATCACTATGTAAGCCGCCATTAGTAAAACGTCCCAAACTAGGGGCAGACTCAGTGGTGCCGACACCTACAGGTTTTGTTTCTGTTGTGTGTTTAACATCACCAGAGAAGTTGCGCCAATCAACACTGGGTTGAAGTTCATCCTCAACCACCTCTTTCTTGATTGGGTACTTCCACATCTGCAACTCTGGATGGTCTGGGTTCCTACCGGCAACAACAGGGAGCAGTCATTACATACTGAAGGAAGGAGGGTGTCAAAAACATTTATGTATTTATGAGTGAGTGCGGTTTTCAAACAACTCTTAAAGGGGCCGATTTTCTGTAGCCGTGTTGTCCAAAATTATCTGCCCACAGAATAGGTTGTCCAGAATGATTAGATCAAAGCAATTTATCCCATCTCACCACCCTATTATGCCACAGTTTGTTTATATTTTTGAACTCTCATTAGAAAATAGATGCAATATAACGCACGCTCTGATTGGCTTTTGCCTCATTTTCTCTCAACACTTTCCTCGCATCCAACTACGTCATTCCCTTTTATATTATTGTCCAGATACACACGCGACGCTGTTTTATTCCTTTAATAGAGATCAACAAAATAAAAGCCTTGAAGGAAGACTTCTTTTCTGTAAATTTTCGTCTATTTTCAGAACTAAATTTGCAAAGGCTCGTTTGTCTTTCCAGTTTCAAAATGTATGTTACTGTTGTATTGTGGGATTGAAGTGTGGCAGAGAAAATGTAAAAACCGACTTTCCGACGTCTGTGGAATGGAAAAATAAAGTTGTGCTGAACTTTAGTTGTTCTTGTGGTCACAAGTCTTAATTAAGGACCAAAGGCGACAGGTTTGAACTCTTACTAGCTGAATAAATCAGTGTTTTGTTGAACTTACTGAACAAACTGTGATGTAATGGCCAAACAGGACAATTGGGAGTCAAACATTTAGTCAATCATTTGATCTAGCACTCTCTATCCAATACGTGCCCCTCACTAATTAATAACCTCCCCCCCCCCCCCACTCCAGCTGAATGTGTTTCCTGATCCAGCAGGTGCAATATTCCAACAGGGTTCCAACAGAAACTGGGAAATAAAATTCCATGACTTTTCCATGGCTACCCTGCGAGCAGAGATCTCTCATATCCCCTCTCATATTCTCGCAGGATATTCCATGGCCAAATTTCACATGACTTTGACAAATGTAAATGTAATGATATCAACAAGAATGCAGTGTCAGTTGTATAATCTGCATTCAAATATGTACTGCTGCCAAATCAACCAC
The DNA here is from genome assembly GCA_025403545.1 of Epizoanthus stellaris. NCBI lineage: Eukaryota > Metazoa > Cnidaria > Anthozoa > Zoantharia > Epizoanthidae > Epizoanthus > Epizoanthus stellaris. Next base: position 5,934 of record JAOBYG010097877.1, read on the forward strand.
TTTTGTATTTTTACAGAAAACTAAATAATAAGTATCATTACAACACTATGATAAACATTTTTATGTAAAGAGGCTGAAACAACAAATATATTTAGGCAAAAATCTGAAATTCTATGACTTTCCCACGACCCAAGGTCATTTTCCTAAATTCCATTGATAACGTTTTCCTGGCCTGAAAAAAGCACTGTCAAATTCCATGACTTTCCATGACCGTGGCAACCCTGTCCAATAAGCACGCTTCTGCCAAAAAGATCTAGTATGGTTCAGCTTCATTAATCTGTTTGATAACATATCACATATAAACTAAGATTATATTTATATGTAACCGGATGAATTTGGACCCCTATCAAAACTGGTACATGTATGGTTAGCCATTTCATTTACACAGATCCCTGCTATCTGAAGGTATATTAAACTGCAAAATTCAGGTACATGTGGCAGCCTGTAAACACTGTAACTGGCTTAATTTCTATACTGACAGCTCGTGTAAACACTGTGACTGGTTCCATGGTACAAACTAGGGCTTGGGCACTTGTTAAACTTGGTTAATGCTTATCTATATTTATCCGGTAACGTCTAAACAAGTGCAAAAAAGGATAAAAATTGAACGATATCATAGTAAAACCTTTACGAAAATCTTTGAAAGGTTAAAATAATTCGAAACTGGTTCAGAAAGTTTTTGAAAATTTCTAGGAACTTTCAAAAAGTGTTCTCAAACTCATTAATTATTCATATTATCAGCAGCCAATCATGTTATCGTATATTGGTCATGTGCATGAACCTTGATACCCAGTGAAACACTGGATCAAGATCTTTAGGGTTCCTGATCTCAGATCAAATAACACACTGTCCAACAACCAATTAGAAACCATGCACTGGTTTTGGTACTCGAGTTATTTAAATCCAAATTATCCTTTGAAACAGCGATATAATTTTAATAAAAATGATTTTTTTATATGTCACAAACTACCCGAGTACTCTGCTCTTTTTTCCTTTTTTTTATTTTTTTTACAGAACGAGCGGGATTCGAACTGAATGTCTTTTGTACTAATAATTTGAATCATGCATTATACAAAATATTACCAACCATAACATTCTTCCATGTTCTAGGTACCAAAACTGTTCATTTGAGAAGTCATACCTAAAACTAGCGCTTTGTGTTTAATCAACCGTTCCAAACACCTCAAAAACAAAACCCTCGGGGCTGCACTCCTCAGGATTTATTGTTTTCTCAGTGTTTGGAATGGGTGATCAAACACTTGCGCTTGTTTTTGATATATTACTTCTGGAACTCTTCAGAAGATCTCTGGAAATATTCGGAACTTCGGAATACATTTGCATAATAAATATCTTATTGAACAGTGTAGTGTGTATGGCTGGATAATTGTACTTGTCATACCGTAAAATTCCGAAAATAAGCCCCCCCTGAAATAAGCCTACTTTGAAAATAAGCCCCCCAAATGTCAGACAGGTAGATCCTTCCCATTATAAACCCACTCCCAAAATAAGCCCATGGACTTATGTAAGGATATGTCTTAGAATACAAGGAAATCAATCTGTTCCAGATTTGTAGTGATTTTGTGAATTTATTGATGACTGGGCATCCATAACTTTTTCACTATTGTTACTGTGATGGAGGGCTGCAATTGTCTAGAGAAAGAGTGTCGTGTTACGGTATGCTTCAATAAAGCTTATCAATTTTTGAAATATAAAATTATCTCCAATAATAAGCTCACTCCGAAAATAAGCCCCAAAAAAGTGCTTTGAAAAATATAAACCCATGGGCTTATTTTTGGAATTTTATGGTATTTTGTATTTTGACTCACCCTACAGACTCATTAAATACTGAGGCCATATCACATGCTATACTGAACATTCAATAAGACACAAATATTCTTATACACATTTCTTTTGGTGCTGCATAGTAGAAATATTATGCTTTGTATCGGTAGCAATTCTCTGACAATTTATATAATATATTATTAATTACTATTTTAAAAGATAAAGAGGTTAAAATCGAACTAAAATGTTTTTAAAACTTGTCTTGAATTACTAATTCTTGAATTACTAATATTATTGTATAGATATAAATGTACATGTATACTTACTTAAGGATGTTGAGCTTGACACGCAAGCTTCTAAGCACAGTGTTTACTGAATGCATGTCTGACATGAGGTCATGAGTGCTTTTGGAGATCACTGCCTTGTACTGACTCACTTCCATGGGGAGCAGTGGAAACGTTGCTAATGCCCCTTTCTTGAACCAATCAAAATCATTCTGAAGAAAATGCACAAACGCACATTTACAAACAAGACTGGAGAGAACTACCTAAACCTTAAATGGCTGTACATGTGTATTTTCTTACTTCTTAGTTCGAGAGTTGAAACAGGCTTTCCATATTTACTCACATTTGGAATAAAACATCTGACAGCAGCAGATCAGCCAACGTGTTACTATCAGAGACCTGACAGCCTAGCCTCCAACGTTTGTCTGTTTTGGAGGCTGTGAAGGCCTTGCTGCAGGCCTTACTAACTGTTAGGCGATGTAAGCAACTTGCAATGAGAAATGCGACTTTTCAATACAATATCATCAAACAAGGGTGGGATGTCTACAGCAGATGGGTAGACTGGTCAACAATATAATGAATGTGCAGGGAGGAGAGGTTTGGGGGCAAGTCAGAGCAAGTGAGGGAAAATGGTTGATGTGGTTGTTGGTTGGGGTAATTTTCTTTTTAGTTGTAGTTATAAACACTAGTTTTATATTCATATTATAAGTTGAGGGGTTGGCATACATATATATATATATATTCCACACTGCTGTGTCCTTCCTAGTTACAAGTGCTTTGTTTTGTTAGTTTACTTTTAGTTTAACTTTGAAGTGTACAACTGAAATATAGTATAAGAATATATTTACTATGAAAGAATGTTTAGTTCAGCTGGGTACTCAAGGCCAAAGAGGTAGTAGGCCTCCCTGCTACCGGTCTATTAACGAAACTCTTGGTTTAGAAAGTGGTAGGGAAATCCTAACACTCTGCCAGGGTAACCTTGGTCTGGCTTGTAAACACTGATAAAAGAGGAAAGATGTGATCAGTGCTAGGGTAACTAGACTGCAAACAGCCCTGGGGTAACTAGACTGTAAACAACCCCATTTCTCATTTGCTTATCTGGAGCATATGACATTAGTAACAATGCAGCAAGAACAAGCAGGAAAACAAAACGAGCTGTGGGGTGCGAGAGAAGAGAACAAAAATCCTTTTTCCCACACTCACATTCCTGATGTCTAACATTTGCTTGCCAATTGTTCTTTTGCTCTCAGACCTTTGGATAAGGAAGATACAGCTTGCAGTCTATAGGTAGTACCCAAATTACTTACAAAAATACTTTTCAAAATTGTTCTCCAAATTGTTCCATTTCTCTATAAGTCACTTCTGCATACCATACACAACAAAACTTTTCACTAGAGAAACTACTAGTCATATTATAACTGATAAACAACAGTAACAAACATGTTATTTCAACTCACCCGATACTTGGCACTTCTTCTGAGACCTGCGAGTAAAGGGAACATATGTCAATTAAATACAGCAGAACACAATATAATACTGTGATTAACAGGCAACACATACGTGTCAATCAAATACAGTAGAACACAGCAACGCCATTAACAAGCAACACATGTCAATCAAATACAGTAGAACACAACATAACAACGTGGCTAACAGGTAACACTTGTCAATGGAATGCAAACCTTTGGCATTGCTACAAACATAGCACAGGTACTTGGGTGGCACAGTCTGTTCACTGAGTCCCACACACTCGCTGTGCTGCCACGTTAGGCACTGTTCACACTGGATCATAAATCCATTATCCTCGGCATCGTTGCAAACACAGCGGATCACATCCTCATCCTCATCCTCCTCTTCTTCTAACTCCATACTCTCCACCACACTCCCCAGTTCCAAAGCTTCCATTTCAGTTCCTGGCTCTATCTCAGGCTCAGGTTCCACTTTGAGCTCGACAGGAAGAGAAGCTGTTTCTGTGGGAGTAACAGAGCTACAGCTTGGGCTGCTTTCAACCACAGCAATCTCATCAACACTAACCGTGGGTGGGGCATCAAATACACACTCAGAACCAGAGGAAAGCTGGCCTGGGGCTGAAGACCTGTGGCAGCGACGCTTGTTTGAGCGGTATGCAGAGGCATCAGGAGACAAGTCTGAAATGTTGTCCAGTCGTGCTGAAGCTGAGATGAAATAAAGAAAAGATTATTACAATTAAATATGGTATGAGGATGAGGATGATAACAAGAATGATGAAGGCTGAGGTTTGTGTTATAAGTTGAGGCAGCTGATTGAAAGGCTCTGCCTCCAAGTGTGACTTAATTAGGGTTTGTACTGCTGATGAAATTCCTGGAGTTATCCAGGGTATAAATACAATTTCTCCAGGACCCTATACTCTGCTATATCACAGCACATGTGGTAAAAATATCTGACTTTAACCCTTTCAACTGCAAATACAACATCCCAGTCTGGTTCACCAATCCCATCTATAGAACTCCAGCAGTATTTCAGGAGTACATAGAGAAAAAAGTTTTTTCCAGGACTTTTTCAGGGCCCAGCCCCTGGAAAAGGTTCTAAGATTCGAGAAATTGTCTAGGAATTCCAGGAGCAGTGCACACTCTTGTAGTTCAACTCCTTGCATACCTTCGTCTGGTGCCATTTGGGGGTTGGGGGTCTGGACTGACAACTCAGACCATAAAATGTTTGTAAACTTTGCAACACCAAAGGCACTATGTAGTTGGGTCAAAAGTCAAGTGTGTGGCAGCAATTCAAGGAAATTATTCACAAAAGTGCATGACAACTGTTGCCTATCTGTATACAAGCAAATGAACACCAAAACTCTCCGTACCAAAACTAATTTTTCTTCAGACAAAGAAACAAACAAACCTGAAGATCGTTTTCTTTTTAAGGGCTTATCATCTGGCCTGTGATAATATTTCATGTGGTAGTCCAAACCACTAGCCTTGCGAAACGACTTGTCACATCCATTCACTTTACACTTGAACTTGTTGTGGTCAATCTCAATTATCAGCTCCTTTCGTGCCGGGCCTGTGGTGAGCAATTTTAATTTAAATGTTGATTCATTTAATTTTGTAAATTTGACAACATGGAAACATCCAATGCAAGAATTAATAATGGGGAGCATATGATGGGTGGATCCAGGCTTGTTGAAAGGGGGGGGGGTGTTTAACAGAGCTCTCAAGTAAAACAAATGACTGGTTGCTAAGGAAAATTAAAGCTCCGTTGTGCACTATATTTTTTATGCTAGGAG
>JAOBYG010097988.1:0-11261 GCA_025403545.1 Epizoanthus stellaris
CTGCTGTCACTTTGTAATGTCCTTGGGCAAGAGATTTACTCTCACAGTGCTTCTCTCCACTCATGTGTATAAATGGGTACCCAGGAAGGTCATAATACCCTTGGGCAAGATATTTACTCTCACAGTGCTTCTCTCCACTCAGGTGTTTAAATGGGTACCTGGCAAATTGTTAGGGGGGTGGGTGGGTGGAGGAATCTGACAAAATGGTGAGGGGCTAACTTTTATAAGAATTAAATACCAGTTCTGATGAGCTCATCAGTTCTTGATTGGAGCAGACTTTACTTACTTACTGCTTGCTTGCTTGCTTGTTTACTTACTTACCTTCGTGCTTGCTTACTTGCTTACTTGCTTGTTTATTTACTTGCTTGCTTACTTGCTTGCTTATTTACTTACTTACTTGCTTGTTTATTTACTTGCTTGCTTACTTACTTGCTTACTTGCTTGTTTATTTACTTACTTGCTTACTTGCTTGTTTATTTACTTACTTGCTTACTTGCTTACTTACTTACCTTCGTACTTGCTTACTTGCTTGTTTATTTACTTACTTGCTTACTTGCTTACTTACTTACCTTCGTGCTTGCTTACTTGCTTACTTGCTTGTTTATTTACTTGCTTGCTTGCTTGCTTGCTTGCTTGCTTGCTTGCTTGCTTGCTTGCTTGCTTGCTTACTTCCTTGCTTGCTTACTTGTTTACTTACTTACCTTCGTGCTTGCTTACTTGCTTACTTGCTTGTTTATTTACTTACTTGCTTGATTGCTTGCTTGCTTACTTGCTTGCTTGCTTATTTGCTTACTTGTTTACTTGTTCACTTGCTTACTTGCCTACTTGCTTACTTGCTTACTTGTTCACTTGCTTACTTGCTTGCTTGCTTACTTGCTTACTTGCTTACTTGTTCACTTGCTTACTTGCTTGCTTGCTTACTTGCTTACTTGCTTACTTGTTTACTTGTTCACTTGCTTGCTTGCTTACTTGCTTATTTGCTTGCTTGCTTACTTGCTTACTTGCTTACTTGCTTACTTGCTTACTTACTTGCTTACTTGCTTGCTTGCTTACTTACTTGCTTACTTGCTTACTTGCTTGCTTGCTTGCTTGCTTAGTTACTTGCTTACTTGCTTACTTACTTGCTTGTTTGCTTGTTCACTTGCTTACTTGCTTTCTTGCTTACTTACTTGCTTGTTTGCTTACTTACTTGCTTACTTGCTTACTTGCTTGTTTGCTTGTTCACTTGCTTGCTTGCTTACTTGGCTACTTGCTTACTTATGTGCTTGCTTGCTTGTTTCCTTGCTGTAATAGGTTGCAAGTAAATATATGCTTTCATGTTTACAACTGAGACATTATTGCTGACCTGATAAGTTGCACATTACTTCCAAGAACATCAGACTATTGCAATATATCATTCCCTTGCGGTCTCTTTGGCTTGCACTGTGGAATGAAGGGCTCTGGGAGATCCACAAGCATGCGCATTGAGGAAAGTCGACGATATGCAGACAGACCGGAAGTCCTCATATCGCGTATCAAAGACTTGGCTTGTGGATGCTCTTGGAGCCCTTCGTTCCATGCCGCAGGCCAAACAGAATGTGGGCTCTGGGAACGAGATTGCAAAGTGCTGTGGGTGTGTCTTTTATTTATGTTCTATGTCTGCATGTGTTTGCAGATTTTTGAGTAAATCTGCATTTGTGGTTAACCAGTTTATATCGATGTGTCGAGACAAACGGAGCAAGTTAATGTTTCCAAGTAAATGGAGTGTCTGTATGCATGTGTATGTATGCATGTGTATGTATGCATGTGTCCGTATGCATGTGTATGTATGCATGTGTATGTATGCATGTGTATGTATGCATGTGTCTGTATGCATGTGTATGTATGCATGTGTCTGTATGCATGTGTATGTATGCGTAATATTTCCATACTTTACCTTTTGTTGATCGATATGTCTCGTTTCTTTCATTTTCGTATAAATTCGCGGGCCCTCTAATTTCATTAATTATCTTGTTTATAGATGGGATATCCTGCCCTACGCAGCTGGACAGAGATTATTTTTCTCCTGTCTTCCTCTGATTGTTATAAATTCTCTAGTTCTTGTGATGTTGAATCACAATTGAAGCCCCTATGTTGTTGCACTCCCCGTAACTAATCACTGCACTTTACCCCATACCCTGTTAGTCGCACCTGCACAAGCTGACCATGCATGTTATGACTCTCCTGGTCCACATTCCGCGCAGTTATAATTGTTGTTATTCAGTCATAAATAAGTTCGTGAGCGTGCTTCTGTGTAATAAAATGTTTTGCTTGATGCCATTGGAAATGCTTGGAAGACTAACTGCAGTTTTGAACAACTAACAAAGTTTCGTTAAGTTTGATATTGCGATTCTTTAAAATGGCAATACAAAGATAGTTTTGATGTTAAAGCTATTTTGCTTACTTTATTTTGCAACTGGTCTAAGTTGTCAATATGCTGTCAAATAGAGTCACACATACCATATCCGCTTTCAGTTATTTGTAAACAGTATTAAAGAGTAGTCTCGGAAATCCGTGTTACTTTCAGGGTTGATACACTAAATTTTGTTGATTTGGCTTCTGCGAATACTCATTGTGCCAACCCCACTCGTGAAAAATGGCTTTAGAGAATGACGAAAAACTTATGCATTTTGTAGCAATCGTGCTTTAGAGTTTGCCTGAAGACAAGATGGGGAGTATATCGTAATTGGGCCATGGCAGTTGGAATCAATACACATCCAGTGCGAACCCTGCGAGCTTGAATGAACCATGACCAGCACCTGATTTGGAATTTAATATAATTTTCACTTTCACTTCTGCCGATCAGTCTTTATCATGATGCTATAACGAAAGCATTTAATTACATGGAAGATCATAACGGATTATCTCAGTGTAGATTTCTCTTGATTTTGTAGCAGGTCTGGACAAGCAGGTCAGTGTCATTCATGCGGCGAATAGGGCCGACAAAGAGGCAAGGAAAAGTATATTGAGAGAAAAGGAGAACCTTTCATTTGTCGTCTCTTCCGGTTGGCTAAGTTTTCTGTCTGCCCGACTCTGACTCGTTTCTTCCGGGCTGCCTTAAAGACAAAATAAATTTGTGCAGAGACTAATAGTAGAAACGATCACGAACTTGTTTCAGATTGAATTCCAATAGGTATAACTGCTTGAAAACTAGCCTTTAGTTTTGACTTCAGAGAGTCGTATAATTACTAATGGGCATAAATCTCTTGCTTTTAGTTGGTCGAAAACCAAAGTCACTTGCGAGAAGAGGTTAGCAGGCCATAGCTATAACTTAAGTAACTATAACCTATAACTGCACTGCTTTCGTTTGACTGTGGAAACTGTGTGTACTCGTAGTGCAGAACAGCTGTGGAGAAACGAGCACCACAATTTCATAAATATGGCCAACATACATAGGTCTCGATCAAATAATGATGCCCTGTACGTGGGGAAGATTAATTTAAAAAAATTAAAAACATTTTTCCCCTTAACAACCTTGGCTGGTACGCAAGCGCAAGCACAAGTATGATTTTTTCCCTTTTCTTTGTGCTTGCACTTATGTCTGCTTGTTTCAGCGGCGGTTTGTTTCACTTACGCATATCTCTTGCACTTGCGCTTGTTGTTGTGTTGCTCATGAAAACCAGACCTTAGACTGAATTAACCCTGCATGTATGCCTTCGGGCAGATTCAGGAGAGGGTGGAGGGGCGACGGGCTGCCCACCCCCCTCCACCTTCGTTTGACATCATATAACTTAGATAATTTTTATTAGGAAGCTCCTCCGACCCCTCCTTTTGACAACCCCCCCTGTCTCCATTTTTTGGATCTGCCCTGACACATGGGTAACAAGTCAGTTTGACCATTCTAATGAAAATTCTTGATGGGTACGTACTCATAGTGTTGTATATAACTTCACGTTTTGCAAGAAACTAAAACGTGCTTAATTGTGACCTTAATGCTGGACATTGAAAGGGTTCATGAACTTGCATAGAGTTATCAAATCCAACGCGGTGATAATCACTTCAACAGTTGTAGAAGTGTGTCTCACAGCGATGTTAGCCGTGAAAGGTGTTTACATAGGCAAAGTGTTTTGGGATCTTTTTAGAAAGAAACGAATTTACCTAAACCATTGCTCTCCACTTAGCACCCGTGAATAATCTTGTAGACGTGTAAACTCTATCATATCTTTGTCGGTCTTTTTGTTACTTGTTTTGTAACGTACAAGAAATCCGTCAGCAAGAGTCTGAACGGACACTTTTATATCAAACACATATGTAGACGATGTTTAATTTCGAAAGAAGGTCTGAGTTTATGAGCTAAATTAACCAGTAACAATAACAAGACATTGCATACAAGTGAGCCATTCGTTTGGGTGAAGTTCACCAAGGTGTAACACCAAAGCAGCACGGGAGGCACCAGATGGGTCCGGCGCTGACAGCTGTGAGAACATACGCCTTAGGGCGCGTTCGTTTGGGATATTCTTATTCTTGAATAGGAATATACGGAATACATTCTGGCCATTCTGCCACCTGGAGCAGAATACACGGAATGTATTCCAAGCATTCCAGAATAAGAATAGCTCCTAAACGAACGCTTATTCCGTTTAATTCCGGCTATTCTTATTCCGGAATAGTCCCAAACGAACGCGCCCTTAGCAAGAATATCTTCTCGTTCCAGGTCCTCGCAGCCGTAGCAACACCCCGCCAGACACTCTCCCTGGTGTCCCGGATGATAAGGATGACCGTGGCGGCACACCTAAGGGTGACGGGCAGACACGAGGCAGTTCTCCCGGAGACAATGGTGGTTGGAACGAGCCGCAAACTCTGGATTTTCCTCCTCTCCAAGCTCTTCAAGATGTCAGTAATGCTGATTTCGATGCACAAGGTAGGGGTAGCTCACGAGACGAGCCACCTTCTAAGCGCTCCAAGATGTAAGGACACTCCGGCTTACAAGTGCTCCAAGGACTCTATAAACTGGCTTTTAAGGGCTCTAACTAACTTAAAAGGGCCCTTACTTGCTAGGTCACTAACTGGCTTACAAGGACCCAACGGGCTTTCAAGAATGGTCCTAACTCTTGTTGAGACACCTTGAATTAGACGAGAGAGATTTGTTGGGCGTGGAACATAATACGCATTCTTATTGAATTAAGATCTCTCGCTCGTGCTGTAGCTTGGATCACATATCACATATATCGTTAGAGTAATTTGTTCGTGTACAACTTGAAACAAAGTAAGCTCAATGCTTGGGTCTAACTGGAATGTCAGAGGTTACGGTTTTTTTGGAGCGACAAAGGTTGAAGAGTATGATTTCTTTTCTGTTTTGCTGCTAATTCTTATCTTCTCTTATTTACGTAATCATATCCACTTTGTCAAAATTTTACCAGTAGAGTACTAAATGTTTATACACATAGATAGGTTTTACTTAGGCTTGTTTTTAACAAGTTGCAGTTATTTCAACCCAAAATGTACAGCTCCATTTCGAATTATTTGGCTAGGTTTTATTAGCGATTTAGTTGTATATTCCTCTTGAATTACATGAAATTCAGTCTTATCCACCGTGAATAGCCATCTTCACTATTCTCAAAAAGTTCATCCTGCGTAAAGTGTTATGTTTTAGCCTACCATAGTAATTCGGAAAATTCCAAGAAGAAATCACCCTTCACATTTGGGTGCAGTACCATTGTGATTTTTTCCAGTATTTCCTGCTGCACAGTCGCTTGATGTGTTGATTGGTTCTGCGGCCGGCGTGGACCAGGTAACGTTGCACACAGTGCTGTTAATTAGAAGAAGCTCATGTATATTGAAAAAGGCAATTGCGTTTTGTGAATTTAGTCTACAAACAGTTGATTTCTTCTCTTGTCCTTAGATGCAAGGTTCAGGTATTTTTTTCAGACTCTGAGGTCGAAAAAGAGATGACTCTAAGTTTAACCCAGTTATTGCTTGGGGAAACAGTCATTTGTAGTTAGTCACTGCCCCCAAAGGAAGTGTATAGTTCGAGAAAGGGTGGCATCACCTTTAACTACAGTAGCATTTATGCCAGATAATGATTACGACCGCTCTCAGGCTGGTCTGAAACAACATTCGTAAAATAGAAATTTAGAGTATTCGCACAGGAGAAGTTTAGCTCCAAGATAAGTTTGACTTCAAGCCGTAAACCCCAGCTGTTGCAAATATAAGCAGAATGGATTGCAGAAGGAAGAAGCTGATCACATGAATGAAGTTATTACTGATACACCACTAGTTATCTCAAACGTCAACGAGGTGTGTACCGCGGTGTCCCGCGAATCCCGCCGCCTTGAGGATTGCCTCTATCTTAGCTTCAGCTATATTATTATAGTACCACCGACCAGTAGTTAGAAAATATGCTGCAATAGTGGTCACGTGGAACTGAGAAATGACGTTTCGTGTTGGCGGGAACAAGACGAAATTTCTGGACTTGTAGACTGGAAAGAAAACAACTGCTCGGTACTCTCAAGGTGCGTCAGTCAGCTCTTGAGTGTGTAAAGCTCGTCTTGGAGGTAGAACCCCTTAGAGCAAACTAAAGAACAATATTTTAACCATTGTACAAATTGAAATGCAAATAGAAACCTTTAAATAATGTAGTGGCACCACCAAGTGAAGCCGTTCCTGTTTAAAACGGGTGATCAGAAGCCTGGCCAGAAGCCTGGGGTAGAAAAATCTTCGAAAACCGGGTGATTTGGCTAGGAGTAAGGGAGCTGGCACTAGGAAGTGACGAATAGAAAGTTTACACTTTCTAAAATCTCCAATCAGATATAGGATAGATCTGAAGATCAGTTGTTCTGGCCCACGGTGATACTGCTGATTCAATTGATTACCACCACTGCAAGTTTAGTTGCAGAGAGTTCTATAAACGTGTGTGACTCCCAAACAGTTAATGGTGGACATTGTGGGAACAGTTACGAGAATTATTGATACTCGGTTCTTTACAACATTAACCGTAGCAACTCCTACATTCACATTTCAGTGTTGTGCGGTGTAACACTTTTTCTGAATCTGTCTGGAGTGGGTGTGCCATAAGCTGTTCCAACAGTTCTGTCGACATGTTAATCTTTTTTTGCACACTACAAACAATTAGCGTCTGCGGGCAGGCTGTGCAACATTCACGCTGCAGCTTTCTCGTAGTGGGTGTGTACAATCAGCTGCTTGCAGACAAGTCAGTTGGATCGATTGGATCCCAACATAGTGCCGAGTGCCCACTGTATCATGGGTAGACCCAGTCAACCAATTTGGCGCGTAATTTGAAATTGCAATGCTGCCAGTTGTTTCGTACAGTCTATTCTCCTATTCCCCTCCCCTCCCCGAGCGTGGTCTAGTTTTGTTTCTATCGAGCCTTAATTGACCCACAACACACAAAAATACGATTTCAATTGAAACAGCACGTGAAGCTGCTATTGCGGGTCAGTAATGGTAGATGACCAGTGAACAAGCTACGGATTTCAAGACAATAAACCTTCTGTTTACTTTGTGTTCATTCATTGAGTTCTATCGACCTTTCCCTGTACTTCAAACAGAGAACTTGTCTGCGGTAATTAATCTCCAAACGCACGTAATTTCCTTTCATTCAGCCCGAACAGAACAAATCAAGGACACGGCTCACATTAGAAAGTCAACTCAAACTTCTCGCACTTGGTGGTGTCACTAACTTGTAAGAGATGTACGCAGATGGCCGAATAGGTCGCGTATACTGATTTAGTTTTAATTACTAATACTTTCAGAGTAATAATTATTTGTAATGAACAATGATTAAATCAGATATTGTAATTTTAAGAAGAGCAGAGTATAATTGATATATGTTTGTGCAACTACAGTAATCAATTAAAATTGTGGACTGGAAAATCAGTTCCACTTCCAATAAACTTTGTTGTTTGGATTGTCGTTCGTGCGTTTATGAACAGGAAGTACACTAAGTTACTGACATGTTATGTTTGGCGCGCAGAAATCAGTCAAGTTACTAAGCAAAATAACTGGAAGCCACGACCGAAACGAACTGTGATTTCAAACTGACTGACTATATGGGCGAATCTTGACTATTGTTATCAATGAACCTGGGAGACAAACACGCAATCAGCGTGCTAAAATTTATTTCAAATTTATAAAAAACCAACTTTTCAAAACTGTAGGAGGTTCGGACCCCCCTTCACCCTTGCTTGTTTGCAGTTCAACGTATAGTGAACTATAAGTGGAGTACGCCAACACTTCAGATATTTGAGTCAATTGAGATGCAGTTCCGATACAAACAAGCCTAAAAATCGTTTCCGAGGTGATTTGTTTTACACATTTGCGTACAGTGGGTGAGTAACGGAAACGGAAAATCGTAACGATAGTTTGGGGCGAGTGGGCGTGAGGGTCGGGAAAGGTTTTGCATCTATAATCGTCTGTTCCAGAACAGAGGTGTTTAGCTTGCCATGTCCTTATACCGTATTAACTCCATTTAGCCCCTCCCTTGAAATACGGCCACCTCGCAGGCATTGGAAACATCAGATCCCCGCCTCTGTCCCCCTCTATATCGTTATCGCAATAGGCACGATACGTTGCAGAACTGACCGAAATCCCCCTTCCAGAAAAAAACTCCAGCCTCTACCCTCCCTCACTGAATGAAAAATTGGCGCCCGGAAAATAAGTGCAACCTCTACCCAAAAAACAATGAGGAGAAAAAAGAAAAAAAAATCGGCGCCGCTAAAGAAATTCGCCACTCTAGCTTGCGGGATATGCATAGGTATATTACTATATATGAAATTTGAACAGTGTACATGTAGTTAGAAATGAGGTTTAGAATTCTCAGAGTTTTGGTCTGGAACAGAGAATCGGTTACGTGGAAACCGCAAAAGTAAATGTCGTTTTAGTAGGGAAAGCATACGTGTTTGATAGAATACAGCGCTTGTTTTCTAAACAAAAACAATTGTTTAATTTAAAAACAGTTTGTGGTTCGTTTACTGATAACATGAAATACACATCACTTTTATGTCTGGTAATGATTAGAACTGAAGAAGGTCGGGCTACAGAATGGGGTGGAATATTTGTCTAATATGCTAACCACACAGGATTGGCTTTTGAACACCTAGTGCATGGCGAATCTCCAAAGCTGCTCAGGTTTGTGAGTGATGGAGAAAAGGTAAGAATTGGCATTCGACAATTTACGTCACTATATCGAGGGCAGGGGTTGCTTTTTGATACTGGTACCAGGGACTTTGTAAATGTCAAAATATATTCTAAACACGGCAACATACTGTCCATAACTGGTTAGCCTCATCCCCCATATGTATAACATCACAATGCCTTATTACCGCTACAGCACTTTGAGCGTTCAAAGGGCCGACCATTTCATTTTGTGGGCTGGGAGTGGAATAATTTGGGAAAAAATTGGCAAGGTCATACAAGTATAACCAGCGAAAAATAATTTACTGGATGCGTGGCTGTCAAGGAAAAGTGAGGGGAATAGGAAAAATATTTTGTACAACAGTCAACAATAATGAAAGAAAATAGTGTGCACGCTATTCTTCCACCCCCACGCCTCAATAACTAACAAGCGGTCGGCCCCTAATGCCCCTTTAGAAATGTTCTAGTATACATTAACTCAACTTCGTTCCCAGCCCAGGAACGAGGTTGACATTAACTTGGACCAATTTTATTCCTAAAACGGAGCAATTTTTCATGCAACTTGTCTCGCAACGCCGTCAACAAGTTGCACGAATCATTGCACCGTGTAACATCCCCTGCAATGGCCAAAATAGTTGTGAGACAAGTTGCAGCAATCGTTGTAGAAAGTAGAAATGAGGTGATACACGGTGCAATGTTTTCGTGCAATTTGTCTCGTAACGCCGTACACCATTGCGAGACAAGTTACATGAAAAATTGCTCCGTGTAACAGCGCCTTTATCAGTTTATGCAACAACTACAAATCACCTTCAGAAATGTTCTACAACACCAACTGGTTAGGATATTGCCATATCAAACTGTTGAACATTGCATTGGGGTTCAATAGCACACCTGAATCCATAAAAATAAATCTCTGTTATAAAAAAAATCAAATAACATGGAAGACTGATCCCTTTGTTCATTTTCTGCTTTACAAACGATCCGAGATTTCTGTATGATCTGAATAAATGATGTCTAATATGGAAGTAGAATTATTATATAGTAAATCCCGAAAATTAAAAAAAATGGAAACGAGCCCTTGAAACGCGTTGAAACTTCAGTCAAACGGAAGGCCACGCCCCTCCCACGCGGAAATGTATATTTCTATTAGGCATCGTTTTACTTCATGCTGTTTCCTGTTTGGTTGTATCGTGAGGTCAGTAGCCATGTAACTCCAGGTAATTAGCAATTTCTTATCATATAAATACCACTAAAAATTAGAGTTTATGGCTAGGCGCGCCGGAGCTTTCGTCAAGCTTTAGTTTTAGAAAAAATTATAAATCGATACAAATTGGCTGCCATCTTTTTAAAGTATTTGCCAAAGCTTTACAGCTGTCGGAGCAACAACACTGTAATACTAATAATATTGAACAGACGACCGCGTCGGAGATATACTGACTTACATTGTTGGCAGACGACCACGAACGAGAAAGGTAAAGTATCTCTAATAACTGAAAATTATGCTTCATTTTTTGTTTATCGAGTTTACTTTCTCTCTCCAGGTCTTATTTTTAGTTTATATAGTTTTGTATAGTACGTTTTTTTCATTTAATTACTTCATGTCACTCGGGCTAAAGTGATCACGAAAACATTTCTGCACTGATTAATGATTGATCACAGCTGTCACTGTCACTGTCACTATCATTGTCATGCATTGCCTGTCTGCATTATACCTGTCTTTGTCTCTGTCTCTGTCTATGTTTCTGTCTGTGTCTGTGTCTGTCTGTGTGTGTGTGTGTCTGTGTCTGTGTCTGTGTGTGTGTGTGTGTGTGTCTGTGTGTGTGTGTGTGTCTGTGTCTGTGTGTGTGTCTATGAATGTGTGTGTGTGTCTGTCTGTGTGTGTGTCTGTGTTTGTGTTTGTGTTTGTGTCTGTGTCTGTGTCTGTGTCTGTGTCTGTGCCTGTGCCTGTGTCTGTGCCTGTGCCTGTGTCTGTGTCTGTGTCTCTGTCTGCAGTTTTCATTTCATTTCATTTATTCATATATTTACACAGGAATGTCTAATTTAGCACACAGGCTAGTTTAAACAGAGTCCTGTTAACGTAAATTTTACAATAAATATGAAAATAAAGCGAAATACAAAATATTAAACACGCCTAAAATATAGAAAATGTA
>JAOBYG010098098.1:0-11260 GCA_025403545.1 Epizoanthus stellaris
ATCCGTCTCTTAGTCTGAAGTGGCAGTTTAAAATAGATAATTTCGCTCAAGTGAGAACCAATGCCAATTCAGACAACACTAAAGTTTTATTTGAGAGCAAAATTGTTTTTCAGCCGAGATTCCCTTCAAATTAAATTACAATGTTAATCACAATACATGAAACGCGTCAACCTACTTGTTAAAATACGTCAGAGGCATATCAGCCCCCATTACAGCTATGACGTCATCAGCGGTAGCTTGCGCATTATTACTTCCACGAGTAACAGTGTGTGCAGCCGTGATAACGACGCCAGCCCCGGATATGTCGACGTAGGGTGTTGATAAGGCCATCTTTCCAATATTACTGAGTGCAGTCTGGTACCTAGTTTATATAACAACGAAATTTAGTAAAATTGACATTGTACACTCTACTTAGCTACAACATACTGTTTCATAATGTTTATGTTGTATTTCGTTGCATTGTGTATTATTACGTTGTGCAGTGTTTGATGGTGAGTGTTGTGTTGTTTCAGTTTGCAGCATCGCGCCGCGCTGTGCGCGCTGTGTCGTGTAGTGGTATCGTGTTGTGATGTGGTGTGGTGTGATGTGATGTGATTGTGACGTGACGTGATGTGATGTGATGTGATGTGATGTGATGTGTCGTGTCACGTTGCATCGTGATGACTCGGGTTGTGTTCTCTTCTGCATGTTATGTTGTGCTGTGCTGCGATGTGATGAAGTGTAGTATATAGTGTAGTATTGTGTTGTGTTGTGTTGTGTTGTGTTGTGTTGTGTTGTGTTGTGTTGTGCTGTGCTGTGTTGTGTCGTGTATGTAATAATTGGTATTGACGAAATAATTACTTTGTTAAAGATTGCCAGCATGTGAAGAGACACATTCTCAACAGTAAGGTACTTACCTACCTAAAATCAAATATTGCATGTGTACATCCAATGACAGTTTTAGTAACAAAATGATTTCTGTTACTATTGCAAGTTACCGTATGTAATAACCCCGCACCCTAACATATTTACAACACTCACAAAATAGTTTGCGATAACAACGGGAAGGTTTAAGAACATTTGCTGTCCATTGATACTTGAGACATATAAAATACTTACCATGATCTTCTTCGTGGATCATAATTCTTCTGGAACGTTACCCCAGGAATCATCCTCATAATTCCGTCTGACGTTCCGATATACCGCCACACCAAGTAATCCGTGAGTTTTGTTCGATCCTCCAACCATATCTCATCCATTTTAGCTGTGGTTAGAACACTGTCTCGAATGGAGTTTCGAATGCCAGGATTGGAGACAGATCCAGACTTATCGGCCATGTAATTCACGTAAGAGTTCACTTGTGTTTTAGTTTCGGCCAGTCCGATATAATTATAGGGGTCTTTGAATGCTCCAGGAGCCAATTTCACAACTGATTTGTCTGAAATCAAAGAACAAACGAAAATAATTTCACTTTATTACTCTGAGTAATAATGATTAGCGTGCATTAGATTGGTTGGATTAACGTGCGAGATTATTAATTTTACACTGGACATGTTACAATAAAGATATATTTTGAGAATGGTGTATTACATTTCATTTATAGTTAGCTTTGGACCACCCTCTCCGCTACTCTTATATTTTACCTTTTGAAGTGTGGTTACGGAATGATATATTGTTGTACATACTACGAATTTGTACATATTTGTTGCACGTATATACTACGATACCGAATGCGAAACATTAACGTGATTCAAAAGTTTTCGCAAACGTTTCACTCTGTATAAAACAAGTGTCAGTATGTAGTGACAAATCGTGAAAACATATGAAGAATATTCATGAAAACAAAAATAAATATAAGACGAACACTTGTGCAAAACTACTGCTTTTGGTCAATCACGGGGAGCTCATTACTATTTCAGTAATGTTATGATCGTTGAGACATGATTAGAATGCTTATTTCGAAATGTGACAACACAAATCATTTTAGCACTTTTAACATAGTATGTATCTTGAAAGTCAACTATTGTATAATATTAAATGTACTGAACACTACACAGGACATTTATTCCAACAGGCGAATCATTTCTAAATTATCAACGTCATTAAATTGAAACTTATTGTTTCAACAAATATTTGTCATAATCGTTTTTCACACTATTTTGTCATTTTATTTCATATAACTCTACAATTGTTTGTTGTAAACTCTCCCTCATAATATCAAATCCAATGCTGTGTTCCTTCTACCTTTCTTAACCCAGCCTCGATTCGTTTTTAATATTTTGCTGGCGGTTATAATTTTGCAAAATGTGTGTATGGAAATGAAATAAAGTTGAAGTTGAAGCTGAAAGTTACGAATGAGCTGCCTGGCTTAACAGAAAAAGAGCCCGTCCACTAGATATTATGGGGCAGGAGTAGAAGAGTTTTAACCCTACCTTTCGCGGGCTTTTTGGCCTCAAATGTAGGGGGAGCGTGGTTCACACCCGCCCCTACCCTCCTTAATAATTTTCTTATTATAAATGACATCGCAACCTTACTTGGCAGTTTTATTAATTAGTCCATGATGTAAGTTGTGATGATTAGTCATGTTGCTGATGACATCATACAACGTCACAAATCCGCCATCTTGGATTCCCTGGCGGCCATCTTGAATTTTTGATGACGTCAGAAAGTTACCATAACTGATTTTTAACTAACCAAAAATTACAGAAATGGTCTTAACTCTGTTAGATCTATGACCTCCATCGAAAAAACGGGAATAAAATCGATTTTTAGAAAAAAGTTAGGTTTTTGGCAAAAGTGCCGATCAAAAATACTGTTGCTATGACAACGGGGAAGACCACAACTGTGATTGGCACACCAGTAAATTTTTCGTCGATAAATGTTAGGAAAACTCAGCAAGTTTCGCATTGACAGCTTTTTTCGTTTTAGAATGGCAATAGGAAATATCCTTGGGGGGGGGGGGGCGACTCGCCCACCTCCCGATAAATGTAGGGTTAAAGACTCCACCTTCACGCCGTAATATGAAATAGCCAGTCCCTAAATTCTTATAGGAGCGATAATTTTGCTCATTCTTGCAACATACCTTTCCTTGCGTAGCGACCAAAGTACTTGCACGGCGTGGGAGGTTTAACCAGGTCGATGCGATGATACGCGAATTGGAAGCCTGTAAGTATGTAAAGACGAAATCGTCCACAAATGTACGTACTCATATGTGATATGTTTAAGTACAAATAACATAAAATACTAGCTGGAGAACCAGCTGTGGGGCATGAAGCACAGCCATGTGTTTCACTGATGATGTTCCTGCCATAATGGAGGGCCAAATAACATTTCGGCCAGGGCGCAGTTGAAATCAGGGACGCAAAGAGGTTTGACGCCATTTTGTTTCATAAAATACAATCTGTGCGCATGTCCAAGTTCAAGTACAAGTTCTGATGATTGCTTTACCGGAGATATAAAGTGAATTTAATTTAGCCCAGGCTGAACTTGCTTCATGTAATCTCAACTCCTTTATATGAGGACTTCTTCGCGAAGCTGGACTGAAATCCATTGGCTTGATGATTATAAATTCGACGATTTGAACATCTTTCCATAGAGCATGTCCAAGTACAATCTCGCACGCCCAAAAATCGTTTGGCTGGTAGATATATTACTCCCTTGACTTGTTGTAAGGAAAACATAATCAAAGAAAATGTGAAATGTTCAGCATTATCTGCTATGTTATCAGCTTTTACTAACTACTTAGTAAAACATCAGTGAAAAATTTCAAGACGAACGTACCATTATCTGGTGTCTGTTTAGACAGAGTCATCTGATGATCACCGTCAGCGACCACGAGACCGAGAGAAAACTTCGTTCCTGAAACCGGCAGCCAGTAGTAGGTTGAGTTTAACTCTACTACCCTCACACCCTCCTTGATGGCGCCTCCACGAGCCAGGAATCGCTTTGAAAGGAGAGTCTTGTTTCCAGAGCCACCGCTGTTAATAATCAAGAACCACAAGTCTCAAAGATGCAAGTATATTTAATATTCTTATATTACTCTAATCTACAATTATTTTCAATCAGCTTGATAATCTAAGGACGCTTTCCATTTGTCGGGTCTGGCCGGCCCGAGAGAACTGGTTCTGGCCATTGTAAATGGAAAGGTCAAGGCGCGCACGAGCATTTTTCCCGCCAAAAGTTACCAAATTCCCGCGTCCTGGCCGTCCGGAACGGGAGAACTGAGTGGTTCTAATCCATGAGCAGGGCCAGTCTGGCCAGAACCAGTTCCGATAGTTGCCGTGTTCCATTTGAGAACTGACCAGTTGGGCCGGCCAGACCTGACAAATGAAAAGCGCCCAATGTTTGCCATGTCAAAACTTTAGATCTATAAAACACGTTCAACTATTGGGGTCTTTCCTTTCTGCAGGAAACCTACCAACGACGAATTTGACCGTTTTAACTTTAAAATTTTGTGGTCAAATGTACATACTGATATCTGCATTTTGGAGTTGAATATGTCAGCATATATAGTATTGCCACTTAATCCAATCGGAATTTCGTGTTCGCGGCAACTTGCAACGAATCGCGTTCACCAGACCTACCAAAAAGCAATATGCCGCATGAACATCGGAAACAACGACAAGCTTTTGCTACTTGAATTAAAATAAGCAATACTAGCTAGAATTTTAGTCGAGTTTCAGCGTCGTTGGCTCAGGTGAACTTGGGAACTTGAACCCTCCTGGAGACACCTCGCCGCCTTGGAATCGTTGCTTGATTGGTCGTGGAATCCATTCGTAAGATCCCTGGTGATAGAGATGGAGAGTTTAGGGCCAAAATCAAAACACATACCCTACCGAGGGACCCCTTTGGAGAGAGCGGGTGGAGGCTGCCCCTTCTGTTCCATCTGGAGTAAAACTCGACGTTTTTGCTTATTTAAAATATCAAAAACTAGAATGTAAAATCTATCAATTTTGTCTTACGCTATCATATCAGTAGCACAGATCACGAGTCAACACAACATTGGGCATCAGCCTATTATTTTTGTCAAAACCCCCGAAAACTCGCCATATCTTCGCAAATATTAGAGATATTGCTTTGTAACTTCAGGACGTCAGTCAGTGGTTGCCCTGCAATTATCTGGTGCTATACAACTTGTAGATAGTTTCACACAATTCAAAATATCTCCAATTATGTTACTTTTAGGTATTATTATTCATCCTCGAACAATAATAAGAATAAAACATACTGTACCCGAATATTATGAGTTATTATTGTCAATGAATACTATTCAATACAAGTCAATATCACCGAGTATTATTCATTATTAATTGCGGGTATTCCAAATTACCAAGAATTGAGGACTCGGTATAGTATACTGAAGTGTTATGGGCTGCTCGTTAGCTCAGTGAGTAGAGCACTTGCCACGTGATCGGGATGTCGTTGGTTCGATTCCCGCTCGGGCCATTTGTTTTTTCTTTCATATCTTTCATTTTCTCTTTTTTGTTAAGAAATTTAAAAATCGACATATCTTTCTAAATATTACAGATATTATTTTGTAAACTTCTGACACTAATCAGGGGTTATTCTATAATAATCTGGTGTTATAACTTGCAAATATTTACAGTTAATTTAAAATATCTCCAATGATTTTCTCTCATTATTTTTAATTTGTTATATATTAAGACGAATCTTGACGTGATCCTGTCAGATGATCGATATCGACAAGGTGTATTGATTCCCAAAGACCAAGAGCGTTATCTTTGGAATTGAGCGAGATATTAGCATTTTTCCCTTTTTTTCAAAAAAAATTTCGGGAAATCGGCCGATATTTTTTGTCAAAAAATCGAATAATCGCCATATCTTCGCAAATATTAGAGATATTGCTTTGTAACTTCGGGACGCCAGTCAGAGGTTGCCCTGCAATTATCTGGTGTTATAAAACTTGTAAATAGTTAAACATAATTGAAATATCTACAATGATCTTACTTTTAATTAGGTATTATTATTCATCATTGAACTAATACAATTATTATTCATCATTGAAATAATAAAAAATTCTTGTTCACTATACCCCGATATTATATATCGTTGTCAATAAATACTATTCAATAAAAGTAAATATTACTAAGTATTATTCATTATTAAATGCGGAATTTTCAAATTACCAAAAGTCGAGGACTCGGTTAAGTATACTAAAGCTTTAAGGGCTGCTCGTTAGCTCAGTGAGTAGAGCACCTGCCACGTGATCGGGATGTCGTTGGTTCGATTCCCGCTCGGGCCATTTGTTTTTCTTTAATATCTTTCATTTTCTCTTTTTTTGTCAAAAAATAAAAAAAAATCGACATATCTTTCTAAATATTACAGATATTATTTTGTAAACTTCTGACACAAATCAGGGGTTATTCTAGAATAATCTGGAGTTATAATTTGCAAATATTTATGGTGAATTCAAAATATCTGCAATGATTTTCTCTCATTATGTTTAATTTTTTATATATTAAGACGAATCTTGACGTGATCCTGTGACTTATGATCGCTATCGACAAGGTGTATTGATTCCCAAAGACCAAGAGCGTTATCTTTAGAATTGAGTGAGATATTACCATTTTTCAGTTTTTTTCAAATTTATTTTTCGAGTAATCGGCTGATTTTTTTTTTTTAACTTCGGGACACCAGTTAGAGGTTGCCCTGCAATTATCTGGTGTTATAAAACTTGTAGATAGTTCAACTTAATTTAAAATATCTCTAATGATCTTACTTTCAAATAGGTATTATTATTCATCATTGAACAATAATAAGAATAAAACATTCTTATTCACTAAACCCGGATATTATATATTATTGTCAATAAATACTATTCAATACAAGTCAATATCACTGAGTATTATTTATTATCAGACATTTGAACATTACGATAATGCCCTTAGAACATTACGATAATGCCCTTAGATTATCAGGTTGTACTCGTCTTGACATTAGACGTTCCGAGCTGACAACTAGGATATTCAACAAAAAATACGAAAAAAGTAAAAAACACTCTGAGGAATGTGACTGACCCACCCCGGGATAAGTACAAACAAGTTTTCGATTCCAGGTTTTTTCAAAATATTTTCATTATAAAATATCGGGAAAATGAAAGACATTGCTAAATTTTTTAGTTGCTAGTTCATTTGATAAATTCGCTAGAATTAGTAAAAGCTAATATTAAGCTTAACTCTCTCTCTCGAAATGTTTGTTTGCTGATTTTGTGTTATCGTGGATAATGCAGAATCCTTAATTTACCAGTCTATAAGCCAGATGCGGATGTTTTATACTTTCATATGCTTATGTCAGAATAATACCTATGTCCTTACTATATATATATAAGGCTTTCCACACTAAATCTCTATAAAAATACATTTGGCTCGATATTACTTATACACTTCAATTGAATTGATTTAACTAAATCTATTTCTTATAATAGTACCTCAGTCTTCGTCAATTTTTGTTCGGTTCTGAATTATTGTGTGCTTGTAAAAGCGGTTTAACATGTTGCACTTTTTCCATGACCTTGGACCAAGGTCAACTTACAAATTATATAATTATACAAATGTATCCATAATTAAAGTTGATTATTTGATTAATGATTAGTTGATTAATGATCAACACTAAGTCGTTGACACACATGCAAAGTTTCATGTAAATTGAATGTAAATGTACAGAAATAAGGAGGGGTGTGTGGTCGCATCGACCTCCCCTCCTGAGAGGTAAGGGGGTGAAAATACCACCTGAGAGAGAGGGTTAAGGTATTCTAATACTACACTACTACTAACTTGACAGGCAACAGCCACCGAATTGCTTCTTCACTGAGTCGATAGTGCACCCGCAGGTGAAGTCTCAGCGGATACTCTGGGCTGCACAGATCGGCAACTTTTGACTGGGAGATCGTCCTTGCTCTACTCCTCTCACTGCGCATGCGTTTATCCGGGTTTTCAGCAGATGTATCCGATTGGCCATCTTTAAAAATAACAGGATTAGTTCCTATTAACACGATAAGACGTTGCCCTTGTTTTCAGAAGAGAGTTTCAGAAACAGGGTCGACTCTGAAACTTGGGGCAAATCCTTAAATAACAATAATAGAAGGAATGCCAAAGCTTATTATCTCCCCCTCTGTAGGACAAATATCAGACAGTTTTCCATTCAGTATCAACGACCCAAATTTTTCAATACTCTTAGTTCTGATATTCGTAGTTCTTCAATTGTCTCCGCTTTAAAATCAACGCTAAGAAATAGCCTGTTTTACTGTAATTACGCTTCAATTTATTCGCTTTTTTACAAATATTATGCTTTACTACAATGTAACTTCTATAACTGCTGCACCACTGTAATTTCTATAACCAAAGTTGGGTAAAATATGCCACGAGGGATCCAAACATCACAAGCCCGGATGGTTTCCGTTGGGCTTCCTCACCACGCAACTATGTTCAGGCATGTAGGAAAATATTTACATGTATACTTGTCAAACAAATAAATGAAATGGCATATTACTTAACTACAAGAATGAAGAGCTATTAAACATAATATAATTCGTCTAATGTCATTACAAATTAGAGATTTAAGAAACAATATTTAAATAAAACATTTAATTTTAAAATCTTGGCAGAAAAATAATAATTTGAGCAAAATTCCTAACTCCCGACTTTTCCATGATCAAAATGTAATAAAAAATTTCCCGATGACTTGTTGAAGCCTGAGAGCAAGTTCCAAATTTTATGATTTCCCATGACTTTTCATTAGCCAATCTCAAATTTGTGATCTTGCATTTTCCTAAAATAGTAAACTTTGTTGGAGTTTTTAAATACTATTTGGATGCATCTTACTGCCAGAAAACTGTTAATTTGTTCTGAAACCCGTCAAAACTACATATTTATATAACGAGTTAATCGTGACTCACAATCCAGACATTGTTACTTTGCGATTAAAACACTCTTGCGAAAAACGAAAAACTGAGTTTCATTAATGAGATGCTGCCAGGTGCTGAACTCGGGTGAAACAAAGTGAAAGCAGCTAATTTTCGGACAAAAAAACGTCCGAAACATTTTCCGTACGAACAAAATTGCAGTCCGAATATTTTACCGTCAGAACATTTTTGCTTTTTCATATTTTATAGCTGATGCAATTTATTGCAATTTGAAGCATTTTGCAACAATCAATCTTATGAAAACAGCCGCCGGTGTCACACCAATGGGCAGAAGAACGAGTTTTCAAAGACATTTAGTCACTACTAGTTAATACTCAATCGTGTTTAATAGCCATTATTAAGAACTTTCACTTTGTTTAGTTCTGTCTTTCCTCTGAGTATGTCCTGTAGTTTGTTGTTTTCAAACTGAGCTGTCTAAACGACAATGTATTCAATAAATTTGATGATGTTTACTTGCTATATTGAAACGTCCGAAATTTCAGGCAAAAAAACGTCCGAAATGTGTCAATAAACGTCCGAAAGTTTTTCGTCCGAAGTTTATCGTCCGAAAATTATCGTAATTAAAGTATCATCGGCAAAAGATGCCACGTTTGATGACTCGACAGCCTCTGGGAGTTGTTAACGAACAGCAAGAATAGCATTGGCCCCAGGATGGACCCTTGTGCCGGAACCCCGGAGATTACAGGCAGCTCCCGAGATGTAGCACCAAGAGCAGTGACTCGTTGTCCTACGAGCTGAACCAGTCGTGAACCAGATCGATCGATTCATTACAGCTCCAACATTCATATCTTCTTGGTTACTGTTACTTCATATTACCGGACATATTTTTATTAACAAAGGTTCGCAGTTGTTGTATTTAGTTAGCAACGATTCCAATTGACCCGGAAATCTCAACTCGGAATTCCCATTCGTATTTCATTTCGTTTTGTTGTTTCTTGCAGTTCCCACCCAGTTTTCGTGTGTTTTCATATTTTAGTATTAAATGTATCTATTTTCTTATTATTAGGGATCGTTTACCCCTGTTTGCCGATAAGTAGCAGTCCAGTTACTCTACGGATATATTGAATTGAGGCCAGTATAACCGCCATGATTGATGAGCTTGGCTTGCGCAGTCTCCAGCAGCGCAGAGCAGACATCAGATTCGTTATGGTCTATAAGTAATAAGATCATAAACGGCCTCGTTGCAGTAGATCTCTCTGATGAACTCACCCCAGTTACAAGATACACAAGACACCTCCATCCCAAGTCCTACCTTCTACCCTATGAGAATAAAATGTATATCCAGTATAGCTTTGTCCTTAGGACTATAAAACAATGGAACAATTTGCCCGCTGAAATTGCCACAGCTACCTCTCTTGATTCCTTCAGGAGGGGCATCTGTGAGTTAAAGCACTAATGACTGCTGCCGCTGATCCGAGCGTATAAGCCTCGAAGAGAGGGAGCGCTCCAACTTTGGAAAAAGAAAGAAGTATAAACTCATTTGTCGCTCATAAGTTGCTCTGAAAGGCAAAAATTGCTCGAGATTGCTAAAACAGTGGAAATTGACAGTTAACAATCATAGCAAAAATCACTTTTAACGAAAAGCCCTCTTTCTCATCCAGTTCTTATTATTTTTCAAATCTGTTTTCCTAGTTAAGTTCTAAAGACCATTTGGCATTAAAAGAGTTTTATGGCCATTTCAATGACAACTGAATTAGTAGAAAATTATGACAGTTTTCTTGAGATGAAGAATTTTGCCAGTACAGACGGTGACCTTAACCCGCAGTTGAATTATGTTCTTCACACAGTGACTTTAAATGCAAATCATGGATTAGCACTTCTTTTAAAAACCACTAATACAAAATTTAGCCTAATCCTGGATTAATGCGAATCGGTTTTTGAGGATCGGGGAGTTGGGAATGTGATTGATTTTGTTTTAAATTAACTGTCTTTAATTTCTTTTTTAGCTCACCGACACGACCTGGTGAGGGCAGTATCCCATCCATGATCCCAGTCTGCTAGGCATGTCAAAAAGTTGTCTGGTTCCACAGTCTGTTTGCTAATAAATGTCTTGGTGAAATTCTGGAGCAACATTCCAATTTCCCGTCCCTCAGGAATGCAGTTTCCAGCAATTTTAGCATCCTCAGCTTTCTGAGGTTGCTGAGAGTTGGTTTTCTGAATCCTTTCCAGAAGTAAATATAAGATGTATATTAAATGTGAACGACATATTTTTCCGTTATAATTTAAGGGTTTAAGTTTGTTTGCAGGGGCAACACCAGGAATCTTGAGATTTTAGGGTTGTCCGATGAATTTTAATTGTAAATATAAGAGACGTTGTATGCGATTTGGGATTGAAAAGGG
>JAOBYG010098320.1:0-11258 GCA_025403545.1 Epizoanthus stellaris
GTGTGAAGACATTGAGACATGGACATTGTGATCGAATAAAGATTGAAGTGAAACCAGAAAGTATACAGTCCTTGATTTCATGTAGTCGGACCAGCTCATCGCGGAGACTTCTGAGCGTCGGACGAAGTTCCGTAACAATCTCACTCAGGAGTCAACAAGAACATTGCGGCATTAGTAACCTTAACTAGTACACAAACCGACAAAGAAGAAAGTACTACGCGCCGCACAGGAGGAAGCTTTTCAGTCTTCGCTCTTCACTGCGCTCCGGGGAAAAAAGGGGCTCCGGCATGGGGCTCAGTCCCCCGGGCGCAGCGAAGAGCGAGGATAAACGGGGCCACAAGTAGACTATACAGGTGCGGACTAAGGCTCCGTCCACACGGAGACGGATTTATTTGAAAACGCAACTTTTCGAAAACGTATCGGTGTGGACAGGCATCGTTTTTATTTCAAAACGCAATTTTATTTTTTGCGTTTTCACGATAACTGCCCATCCACACGGATCGTAAAACGCGAAAATATTTTTACGTTTTCCTGTCCCGTCCACACGACAACCATGCCAATTTCACCGAAAACAGAATTATTTGAAAACGCAATTCTATCGTCTCCGTATGTACAGGCTATCTTTTGACAACGCTATCGTTTTTCGTAAGTTTACAGCGTTTTTCCTGTCCATACGGAGACAGCGTTTTCAAAAGTTTGTGTTTTGCCCGTCCACACGGAGACGATACGGAATTGCGCTTTCAAAGAATTCCACTTTCGAACCCGTTTTGGAAAAGTTCCGTTTTCGGTGACATCGTTGTCGTGTACACAACTAACCTGGACTTAACAAATCTAACTCTAAACGATTATTTCATACCGATACGTCCGTGCCATCAACGCCATCCTCAATACATTTCGCTAATGCAAATGTTAGTTAGTTCCAGTCTTCAGTGGGTCCAAACTGACACAACTCGGTCAAATTTTGACTCATTAATTCAACACAGGGGACTGGAACAAATATTTGCATCAACAACAACAACAACAACGTTTATTAACACTCAAAATATTTCTTACAGTGGTTTATATACAGTGGTTTATACAGTGTGTTAGCGAGTGCTGGGACTCCAGAAGTAGTATAAACTAATCGAGTCTGGAGCCCCATAAATGCATCAGCGAAATGATGTATTGTTTTCCACATCGGACTCTGTCTCAATAGGAGGATTTCAGTTATTGTTATTTACTGAGCTCGGCAGTCTTTGATTGGATGTTCGATACAAAGGTTTCGTTGTTCAAACTCTCAGAGGTGTTTGGAATTGAAAAGTTTTGTTGATAAATATTACGTCAGCAGAATCCGCCTATTGCTTTATAATAAAATCAAAACTTATAACTGATAACAAAAACACTAAACGTAGTAGTACAATGGCACATTCTCTTGACACAATAATTATCACACAAGTTCGTTACTGTATGTTGCTTTATTTGTCCATAGTACCACAAGCCTTCAAACGCCTGGGCGCTGCCTGTGTCAGGTAGATATGGAAACCGGGAACATGACTGGATACTATATGTACTATGGGAATAGAAAACAAAGAGAAAAAACAAAGCCGGAAATATAATCATTCGCCATTCCTTTTGTGTTGGATTCCCACAGTCCCAAAGTATACCCCCTGTTACCACTCCAGCGGCAACTTGGGAAAGATATTTATTACAAAGCCCGAGTTTCAGCCATTTTCTTTCTTCCGTTCCATCCCTGACGATACAAGGAGGGCTGCAAACTATGGCTAATTTACATTCATCTTTAAACTATGCATATATTAAATAAAATACAAATAAATTACGTCGAATCATATAAAGCGCTCGCTTCTCAAGCTACGAGAAAGCGACAATAAGCGCTTGCAAATCCTTATGTCAACAGCCACGTTGTGTTCCATGTAGGAAGGGGTCATATCACGCCCGCAGATACTTGTGTACAGTGCGCAGACTCCAACTATCGTCACTGAGAGCTCTACCCTTCAGAGTCTACACTATGTCAGTATAACCTTTCAATTTTTATCTATTGAAAATGTGCGAATTACAATTAGAAAACAAGGAGAGAATAGCGAAGTGTCTAGGCTAGTGCTCGAAACAAGGAGAAAATAGCGAAGTGTCTAGGCTAGTGCTCGAAACAAGGAGAGAATAGCGAAGTGTCTAGGCTAGTGCTCGAAACAAGGAGAGAATAGCGAAGTTCTAGGCTAGTGCTCGAAACAAGGAGAGAATAGCGAAGTGTCTAGGCTATATACAGTACAGAATTCACCATGATCCTTAGCGTGTGGGTAAACTTCCACCCTAAAAAAACTCTCGCCGACGTAGAAAACCCAGTTTATTATAAACTAGTCTACCAGAATTTATACCTTACGCTGACACAACTTATATATTTGTTTATCGTTACTATTGCCATTTTAGAAACTGTAATTATTATTATTATTATTAATTTATTATTATCATTATATTAAAATTATAATTAGACTTTATTTGTATTCAATTGTAGTCAGTTAAGATGCAAAAATAAACATCAACACGTTCATTTGGCAAAAGGGCCATATTATTGACAATCCTGGGATCACCGAGCATCACGGGAACACAAGTCTATCCAGGATAGAAACGACAACTTTGCAAGTAAAATGAAGTTTGAAACATTATAAAGGCAATCATTCTTGGAGGACTGTATTTACCCGTGGTGCACTGTGAACATGACCATGTTGCTTGTGTTTGGTGTATTACAAAGAGTGCGGTCTATTAAAGCGAATTATTGTTTGTTTAAGACATTCGACTGTGTAAGTCTACCGGTGACCCTGAATCTTTTCTCTTTTAGGGGACTTTCATTTATTACGGCCTGGAGGCGTCGGCAAGATTACGGGGGGTATGTAGTTTCGAAATACTTAGTAGGGGGTTACTTAATTTAACAATACCAAGTGTTAAAAGTCTAATAATAGGCTTTAAAAAATAGGGGGTTGTGAAATTTTTTTCCGTTGTCGAGGGGAGTTTGGAGAAAATGCAAGACCCGTCTGACCTCACCTTTAAATTTCGTCGACCCCCCACCCCCCGGCCGTAATAAATGAAACGTCTCCTTCAATTCTATAAGAATGTTTCTACTCTGACCTGCGATTCCGCACGATCTATGCTACGGATAACCCATATTATCTGTTAGTGTTACAGATTACCTCCGGTTAGTGCTACAAATCGTAGTTATTAACCGATAATCGCCGGCTCATTCACGAGACAATCGATGTTTCCTCAGGCCATTATCTTTATAGTTCACTGTTGAACACTCGAAGTGTACTATGGGATATCAGTCGCGGCTACTCTACCATACTTCACTCACGACACCGACAGTCTTCTATACTTTGCTTATATCAAGTGTCGCTTGTCATGACCAGGAGGTTACGTGGCAGTTCTCGGACTCCTGATTACCTCCAGTTCCTTCAGTATCGCAGCTTTCTCGGCCTCCAGACTGCCAACGTGAATACGAAGACTTTGGAGCTGCAGAAAAATTAATTTTGTCATTAAGCAAAATGAGACTAACATATGAAGGAAAAAGACAAAATACAAAATACAAAACAATGAATAATTTGAGAAGGAACAGAAGAGGCAGGTAAACAGAATGCTAAATGCGTTTATTAATCGTTAGTTAGCACGTTTTGTGTTGTTTCCGATTGGCTGAAAACTCACTTGTATGTAATACATCATTTCAAACAATACGTATAGATAATCCAGGTTCTGTACCCATTGTTTGCGATTATACTTGCGACCCGTCAGAAACAAAAAACATAAGAGTGTTCCCATAACTTGGTCACATCGCTTACAGCGTGTGACTTCACTTGTTAAGTGTTGTATGATAACTGCAACGGGAGAATGCATTCGAGAGCAACCTGGAAAACCAAAACCGCTCAAAAGGCACGACTGAGTAAGGAATGTGCAATTACCTCATCGGACAGTGCGCCGGTACTCTTTTCCAACAAAGAAATGCTCAGGTCCTTGTTGTCAATAACACCGTTCACCAACCTACGGGAGCAAAGACAGAAAAAGTTTAGTCTCGTTTCTGGGAACATTTGGTAATATGAATTATTCGCGTTATGTATGCATATCCATTGTTAATCATACACTCACTGTATCAGTGGGTGGGTGGGTGGGTGGGTGCGTGCGTGAGTGATTGAGTGAGTGAGTGAGTGAGCAGTCACTGTCTCAGTCACAGTCAGTCAGACAGTCCTGCATATATTTTTATTGAATGAAACTCACCTTTCAGATGTCGAATTCAGATCATTATTGTTTTCGGTGCTCCCACTGGACAAACGGTCAGCGGTGTCGTCCGCAAGGCTCTTCTTCCACGGCGACACAACAGTTGTCTGTCGACCGGCATCCGTTAACATTCCGTCTTTTGTGTACTTAGGAGATACCGGTGAGCTGTGCCATTCTGGGCTGCCGTTGGTGCCCCGTGGGGGACTTCTCTCGGGACTATTGTCCCTGGATAAGGTTTGGTTCATTTCTTTTAGCGACTCGTTCAGTTGCTCATTTTCTATCTTGAAATGCACGTATTTCTTCTCAATGTTCTTTTTCTCTTTGTGGACATCCTTTAGAATATTCTCGAGTTCACGAATCTCTCTCCAGATCTCTCTCTTGTTATGCTTCCAGGGTTCACTCCGTTTTTTAAGTCTTTCATTTTGATATTTCACCTCATTCTCCGACATTTCTAGGCTGGATTTTAGCAGTTTATTTTCTCGTCGCATAGCTTCGACTTCTTCTTTGTAGCCGGACAGCAGAGCTCTAGTGGACGAAAGTTGCAAATGGTTCTCGTGAATCTCTGACAACACTCCGCTGTGACTTTCTTGTGCTTGCGCCAAAGCTCCTTCCATATCGTGAACTTTGCCTTCTAGGCTCTTAATAAGCGCTTGGTCGGCTTCAGAGGCGATTGTCGAGGCTTTCACTTGCTTCTCCGATTCTCCCAGACGTATCCGCAAGTTATCGATTTCTCCTTGAAGATCTAAATATTCTTCTTCCTGAAGAATTTGATATCCGTTGGTCTCTGGTGCATGGAATACTTCTGTATTACCCGCAGCTGGTCTGGCGTCTTCACTGCGCATGTGCGCGACATCTTGGACCAACACTCTGTTATCGTTTTCAAGCTCAACGCAGATCTCTTGCAGTTCCATGTTCTCGTTTCTCAAATCAAGCAGTTGCTGCTCGTATTCCATTCGCATACCAAGAATCTCTTTGTCTAGATTACTGATTTTCTCAGCTAAGAACTCACTCTCTCCACTCTTGTATTGATAATGGCTTTTCATCGTAAAAAGGGCGTCTTCCAATTCCTTAATCTTCACCCTCAGCTCAGCGTATTCCTTCTCACTTGCCATTAGATTCGCAAGTTGTTCTTTTATATCGCGATTTTCAGACGTAAGGTCGTCCAGTTCATTCTGTAGACGACTGGTGTAATCTCTCTCACTTCGGTTCAGCTCTGCTTCGCTCTCCGCAGTTAAGTCTCGGTACTTGTTCATTTGGTGTTCAGCAACCTGATGAAGAATATCATGCAATTTCTCACGGAACTCCAGTGGGACTTGCTCCAGAGGAGTTCCCTCAAATGCGTCTTCAAGTTTTCTTTTTAAAGTCAACAGAGTGTCAATCTTAGCTTCTTCAACTTGCAGCTTGTACATAAGGGCAGATTGTTCGATGCTGTTCAAATACGCCATGAATTGGTCATCCTCTGATACCACACTGCTGTTCTCCGCGTCGCCATCACACCCTTTGTCGTCTTCTGTTCGAGGAGTCAGCGGCAATGCACAATCTGATGTCCTATCCTGAGTAGATGAATCAGGTGTAACCTCGCCTTCTGACTGAACAGTACTGGAATTCAGTGTTGCCCAGGTAACAGTGGGTGTAACTGAAGTACCTGTATGGTTTTGTTCGACTGCCGATTCCTTTTTGTATTCTTCAGGATCTGAGATGGAGAACTCCTCAGATTTAGCCGACTGGTCAGCGAACACGTTATCAAGTCCAGTAAACTGAACACGCTTCGCCGATTTTGGTGTCGTCTGTTGGTTCCCATGTTCCTCGTGGGCTTTTCTTTTCAGCTGCGGTGTGTTTTCCTTGTCTTCCGCTGTCTCCTCGTTCAACCCGTTTAGTTGAATCTCATCATCTCTCTGAGAGTCTCCGGTTGTGGCTGTTTTCTCGACTTCTTCCTCCTTTTCCATCGTGTCTGCAGCCTCCGTTGCGATAGGTTCTTGCAACACGTTTGTGTCATCCTTAAGAGTCTCCGCTGATTCAAGTAACTCTTTATCAATGAAGTCATCGTTAATACAACCCTTTTGTACTGCATCTAAGATAAACTCCATGAAGTGTCGGTCAACACTTGTGACTCTTTGTTTCTTTCCATTCCCTTCAACTTGTTCACTGCTTTTCTCGTTTCCACTTGATGAGGTGAGGTTACGGTCCTGGAGGGTTAAGAGAAACTGTAAATCTCTTGGCAACGTTGAGCCAACATATTCTTGGTTTTGTTCCATCAGATCTTGTTCTTTGCCTTGCGCTGGCGCCATTAGTGGTGATTGAATGGCTGACGTTGCATTCTGCTGTGAGAGAACAATGACAATCAAATTAGTATTTGTGATCACTAAATAAAGCCCACTGAAGACAATGCACCCTCCATCAAGATAAGTTGTTCTGGCCCAAGGGGGTAAAAGGAGGCACAAAGGGGTCACATTTCGGGTCGTGAGAATGTCGATGTTGTAAACAAAAATTTTAAAAGTGCAATAACAAAGCAACAGGGCATATAATGTTTTTTAATTGTTCTAAACAGTATCATGAGAAGCTGGATAATTTTAATTTCCATTGCTTTATCAAAATACTCAGCGAATGTGAGTTGCAGTACTGGGCCTTGGGTAATTTGCGTTGCTTGGAGAAGTACGAAATACTAACTTTGTAGTGGTAGCTTTATTCTGGCTGTTTTTATAATGGTTTTAAGAAGTACTTATAAATAAATATAAATGACATAAATTAGTGAACATGACAAGAACAATTTGCAAAGAAAACACTCAGTGTTGAAAGATACCAAACTAAATCCCAAATTAAATTCCACAGTCACTGACGTTAATAAATGCCGGGAACAACTGACAAGAATCAACCCAAATCTACACCTGACAATATAAGAAAAAGATGTCAAATCCAAAACGTGAGACGAGGTAATGTTTACATCAACAGAAAACAAAAACAGCCTGGAAAACAATCAATTATTCAGGGAGGGTTTCAAAACCTTTTAAAATCAGAGTTCAATACAATAACGTAAAAGGTTTTCAAGTTCCTGACTATGTCACAACCTTGATACACGATGCCGTATTAAACTCAACGATCTGTAAATCACGAAACGACAGACGTCTAGAAATCCATTCTAGCGAGAAAGCACGAACCTTATTGACTAATTATATCCATTTCCATTGTTATTACGTGAGTCGCAATTCCAAACATGATTACTTTCTCGTCAACTGCTTGTAAACGAGTCTATTTTCACTCAAGCACATGACATAATTTGGTTCTTGAATCCAAAAACTGTTTCAAAACTTCAAGTTGCAATCCTTCATTCCGCTTTGATGAACCTAAGGTCACATACTATAACACTGGCCCCGGCTGCTCAAACAGTGGAGAAAAGATTTTATCCGCTGGATAGCAATTTATCCTGTGGATAGCTGTTATTCACGTTTTCAACAACCGGGACCAAACTATATTTTATCAGTGAAACTATAAAATACGTACTGTATTATAAAACTGTATAAAACATATATATCGATAGAGCTCTCCAGAACGTAAAAATATCTTATCCGAAATACAAAATATATATTGAATAACCGTTGCTGTTAACCGAAAATATTATATTGCTGGTTATTAAACACATTACACATATACGAGGAAATATATAGAGACCTTGTCAAGAGCAGTTTCGTAACAGGATGAAACCACAAATATTCAAAGTTATAACTGGACCTAGTATGGGAGAAAATTATAGGTTGGAAGTATTATTTAAGATTCTCTGGGACTTCTACTGCCATTGACAAACGTACCGCCCAGCTAAGATATCGCTAACAGATAAGAAACCTGTATATCCGTTAAGGTTCTTACCTTTGAGGTTCTAGGAGTAAGCGGGGAGTATGTGGCCGCTTTGAGTTCCTCTTGTAATGCCTGAAATAAACACGAAGTATGTCGAGGTGAATATATAGCATGGCAGGCATTCATAACTCTGATATGTAAAGCAAGTTGATTCAGAGGACTTTGTACAAAGACAGCTCATGTTACGATATATGGAGTGTCGCTTCTTTTCTGAATAGCGTTTAGTTCCTAAATTTGTTCGATGCGGATCAGTGGATTTCAATTACTTTACAAAGCCTCTTGTCTATCAAAGCATTCAGGATTGTTTCGTGTTAAGCGATGTAATGTACTGGAATTACTCTTAATTTCCATCAAAATATTTATCAAACATACTTGCTTCCTTGTCGCTGCTTCTTTTACTTCTGACAAATTATATAAAATAATGTGTCTACGATGAGTTAGCTTTTCACACGGCAGAGGTTCCTCCAAAAGTGTAATTCAAACATGTTTTGCGTGACTAACTTCGTGCATTAAAATAAAAGTAACCTAGTTATTACAATCAAAGTTAATTGGTTCACTTCACAGGATAATGTAGTTCACAAATTGACGTAAGTTGCATATTAATATAGTAACCAGAGTTCTCTATCTTCAGTCACGAGTCTGTAAAGTTTGCTCCATGTGTCACGACAAAAACAGACGTCATTCATAATATACCTGACGTGTACTCACCCACTCTATGTTGGGCACGACATCAACTTTGCAACTAAAAATATCTCAGAACAATTAAGGTTGATTTTGCGGTAGTAATCGTCGAATAAATGTACTAAACAAATCACTTCTATTATCAATTGTTCGTAGACTTTCTCAACTGAAATTCCTTCGCGGTTGTCTCGATCTCGCGCTTTGCGCTCGGTTTATCTTTGTTCTTTTTTGTGCAAGTCTAATTGGAAGGTGAAAACCACGTCTCTTGAGAAGCCGCGGTAATCGTTCGATCGTAGTCAATTATGATGATTTCTCAATCTGGCGATGTAACTGAATCGGTGTTGTAGCCCATATTACATATAGATTTTATAAGTTCATCTCGCATTTGTTATGTCGAGTACGATAACTGTATTTATAATAAATCAACACAAGGTCTATTGTAAATGCTGCAATCTGATTGGTTCCACTACTCACCTAATAATTAACATTATACCCCATGTGGTGAAATGTTCAAGATGGCGACATCTCGATTTGTTGAGATAGCTTCACAAAATGTACTTTAAAAAACCAAGTAAAGTGTAAAAATATATATTCCATAAATCTTGTGTTGATTTATTATAAAACAGCGGCGCCTCATGGACTAACACTTCATAGACAACGCCGCCTCGTCGAATAACTGTTAATTGGCACGTACGCCATGAGTCCTTCTCAGAATGCATCGGTGTTTTCCGAGAAATTATCGAGTTTTCTGCGTTCTTCTTGATAATAAAATATGTATTACTTGTTTGCGAATAAATGGCAGACGTTCCAATAGCATTTTACAATCAGTTCCTTTTAATAAACATTCAAACTCAGACTTCCAATGAAAGATATGGAGGCAGCTTAACACAACCCAAACTTTTAATTCCCCTGCTGCTACACGCTTTCTTTTTTTATAAGAACAACTTTATAAGAACAATGAGGCTCGAATTGCCCAAAATGTAAGAACAATTTAACAACAAGCTCAGGCTGAGGTTTAGAATAATAAAATCGATCTGTATGTTTTTTCAAATGAAATATTGAAATTCATGACAAAATAAGCAACGGAACACTCTAAACTAGACTTGTGCGAGTGAAATAAATGCTAATTTATACGTATTCGTGCTGTTGACATGGCTCGAATTTCGGTTATGATTTATATGGTCAGGTTTTGGATCCTTTGGGGGCTTATTTCGGAGTTTTGTTGTTCTTCAAAATAAGAACAACTTAAGAACAATTTAGGCTGAAGATGCCTAAAAAATTAAGAACAATGAGGCTCGGCCAAATTATCTGGTTCTTATCAAAAGAATAGGTGTAGCATAGCAAGCGAGTGTTTTTGTTCACATAACAAATGTCAGACGCAGTAAGGTTGTTGCTTCGTAGCTAAGACTTCTTGTTACTAAAAAATCCATGGATGAATCAATTAGAATACTGAACTTGATAAACGTGGATTAGGTGCGTCGTAAAGTATAGGAGGAAAGAAACCGCTGAATTATCGTATATCTTGCACGAATTTCCTTTCATTGTTTACTACAGAGCTTAAATTAATCGAATGATGTTTATCTGAGTTAGCTAAATTAGAGAATTTTATATAAAGCTGCACGCTATGCTGTCTGTCGATAGTTTGTACACTGGCTATACATCTTTCTCTTACAAAATGGTTTCTTCTGATAACACTTACATTCGATGGTGAACTCATTGGAAATTTTGGAACTACACAGTTCACCGAACATGGATTGATAGAAATTTTCTTGTTCAGTCGCACCCGGAAACGTTCTAGGCGACTCGAGATACGTGAACGTTTGGTTACTAAATTCACAGCAGCTACTACCATCTCAAACAATATCTTGTTAAAATAAATTGACGCTCCTAACAGAAAAATACATAGTAGTGCTATCATATGTTTACGTTGTTGTTGAACCTTTTGTTGTTCTGTACGTAACATTAACGGAGTCGGAGATACCGATAGTTTAGTATCTTATGAAAGGTACTTACAAGTGCTTCTGTATTGTAGTCAGACGATTTTCATCCAAAGATGTTTGGAGTGCGTTCAATCCCAAATTGGGAAGAATACAAGTTTGTCTGGCTTTCTGTGCATACAAATATCAACTGATGTCAACAATCCGTCCATTTCCAGGAATTTGCAGTAGACGTTATGCAAATGACGACTATGACTACTACATAATTACAACACAATGCGATGTTTCAGTAGTCACGCAACAAAATAATTTTCATGTACTACGTCATAGTGCATAAGGCCCATGGAAACTAAAGCTAGGGAGGGGGAGGGCTCTTCGCGAAAAATGAGTGGCTAGCTGTGAACCCATCTCAGAAAATAAAGGTCCGTGATTGGCCGAAATAACAATGCCAAAAAAATCTAAA
The DNA here is from genome assembly GCA_025403545.1 of Epizoanthus stellaris. Taxonomy (NCBI): domain Eukaryota; kingdom Metazoa; phylum Cnidaria; class Anthozoa; order Zoantharia; family Epizoanthidae; genus Epizoanthus; species Epizoanthus stellaris. The sequence goes on from JAOBYG010098320.1 coordinate 11,185, forward strand.
ATGGCGGTTGAAGTCGGGGCTGAAGTTCAGCGACCTTCAGAAATCACAGAATAACCGCCACAAACCTTGATGTA
>JAOBYG010098431.1:0-11258 GCA_025403545.1 Epizoanthus stellaris
CAGTCCCTCTTTTGGAACCCGCAAGGAAAGAGAAATAGAGGCAGGCCAAGAACCACCTGGAAAAGGTCAACAGACCAAGAACTAAGGTCAATTGGGAAATCCTGGAAAGAACTAGAAAAGATTGCGAGAAACAGAAACAAGTTTAGAGCCTTGGTGCATGACCTATGCACCACAGGGCACTACTCAGTTCGATGATGATGATGATTTTGCACTTTGCCTTGCTGTACTTATCTATGTGCAACTTATTCTTGCATATTGTTTCCTGGGAGCATTTATTTCAAACAATTATTTTCACATTCCTGAGGGGATGCTTAAACTTTTAAAATGGAGGAAATAATAATTATGGTACTCGATTTCCAGGATTCATTTATACATGTATTTTCTGTGTCACCTCTCTGACATTTGAATGTATTCAACAAAGAAAATTCACAACTTCTAATTGAGGGTGTGTTCATTTGGGATAATTCTGGAATAAGAAAAACTGGAATATGCAATGTAAGTGTTTGTTTGGGAGTTGCTCTTATTCCAGAATACTTGGAATGCATTCTGCACCTGGAAGCAGAATAGCCAGAAGATTCTGGAATAGGAATATTCTTATTCCGAAATATCTGAAACAAATGTGCCCTTAATAACTTGACTAACATACATTTAACCATAATCGAGGCTGTGGAGGTAATGGATTTTTCCAATTATAATGTAATTATGCAATTACTGTATGATATAATGCAGCTAACATTCATTTTATATTGCATAGATTAGGAAGATAATTTACAAAACCAGCAATCGAAAATAGGCTACTTGGTAATTAAAATCAGTCCAACTGCATTCACTCGAACTTCTGTTGCTAACTGTACTACCCATCCTGGTGTTGGTGGGAGAGAGGAGGGGGTTTCTGAAGTTTGCACATTTCTCAGCAGCAGATCCATGATTTTGAGATGGGGTAAGAGCAAGGGAATAAATTGTGCAAGATGCCGAATGCGCAATTTTCTAGGGGGTCCAGAGGCATCATTGTCCCTCTGGAAAATATTGAAAATTTACGTTCTCTTAACTGGCATTCATGCATTTTGGGAGTATTTTCACATATTTTCCTCCAACATGTACCAGAAAATACTTGCTTATACCCAATCTCTTCATTACCCAAGATTGTTTAGTAGCTAACTGCATTGGGGAAAATCTACTCTTTCCAGCAATGTTGCTATTAGCAAAGCTGAGGCATGAGAGCAACACTGTTCACCATGTGAGCATGAGAATGAACAGTGAGGCGTAAAGTGTGGAAACAGAAAACCTCCCCTGGATCCACCGATGTTTCTTGAAAAGGGGCTAAATTAATTTGGGAAAGGGTAAATTATTTTATTCTGCCTATTTTCCCCTGTCTCTCCTTTCTATAACTTTCATGGAAAGCCTGTGCCATTTGTACTTACAGTGAAAAGGGTGTACTAATTTCTGAGATCTAATGATGAGTATATCATATAATAAACTGTAGTTTGAATGACATTGGATAAAAAACAATATTAAATATTAGACCTTGATAATTTATCTATCCATATTTATGATTATGATGGAGGACAGCTTTACAATCTGGTCTGTGCTTCAAATGCAACAATACAAGAAAACAATTCTGTAAGCAGCTTCTCAGAAAAACCAACTTTAAAATAAAACTTCGTTAAGTCACTGTCTCCTAATTCTTTGATCAAGAAAACAACATTGATACAGTTGCTCTTGCGCTTGATGACAATGTCTGAGTAAAGCTGGTTGTAGAACACTCCCTCCACAAATTTCCTGATCATAATATCATCTGCAAGTCGGTCTGCGGCCCAATAGCTGCCTGCCAGACTACCTGTAGAAAATTACATAGAAAACAATTCTGTTTACCACTAAGAAGCTAATTGACTGGATGCAGAACACAAGATGGTGGTGAACAATAATGTATTTATAAATTATTTTGACTACATGTAGTCCCTATTTTTCCTCTTGAGATCGTCGAGCGGTATGAAAAGAGAAACATGGCAAGTCAATCATCCTTTTCTTTTTGTACCGCTCGATGATCTCAAGAGGAAAAATAGGGACTACTTGTAGTCTATAAATTATGTACATAATTAAATAAATTTTTCCATGTGCTATGTTAAAATGAACATTACAAATTTATTCTATGATTGGCAAGGGATTGAACCAAAAACGTTTAAGGTATCACTGGCTGCTGCTATACGGTTCATACATGATCTCAATATACTTACACTACATGTACTGGGATTACCCAGTTACCATAACAACCATATTTTGAGTGACGTTTTTTCAAAAATGATAACTTAAAAATTAAATTTTATTATTATAACTTTTTTCGTTTTTTGCTTTTAAATTGTAGTTTTCAATTACTAAAACTCGCTTCTGAAATTTTAAATCAATTTTAATTAATTAAGGTGAATTTATGACATAACGAAATCCAAGATGGTGGCCTTGAAATCCGCGATGGCAGACTTGAAATCACTAACTACCAAAAGTTGAATATTTGTATGGACTAATTAATAAGCATACTAATTGCAGTATTGCTAACTTTCATATTAATAAAGAAATAAAGGTTGGAGGCCAAATCCCCCCCCCCCCCCGGCTCTATTTGAGACCAAAAAAGGTCGGTCCAGGTAGGGTTAAACCCTGGGGTGTACTCCCATATACAACCTATGCAGGGATGTGCTTCCTGACAGGTGTTACTTTAGGACCTACGTTTGTAAACAGGGTATTGTTTTTTTACTTGTGATTTTAAACAGTGTATACAAATTGTTACTATAATTACTGAATAAATTGCATTGTTGTCATAAATAGGGTAAGGATAATTCACAAGTTTTATCATGAACAGGGCCAGGCTTTGAGAGCCTAGGTGGCACCCCTGTTCTCTTATCTTACTTTGGTTGAGTGCTACCCCCTCCTCCCCCCAGGTTAAAACTAACCAGTATGATGGGAGTCCCATCCTTTAGTGACGCCAATCCTGTACCCGGGAACTCCTTTGTTCTTTGGTTGCCCTCGTGTTTTACTTCCTGCATGTGCACAGCGGACACCCACAGAGTCTACAGCACTTGAGTAGGCACCAATGGCTGGGTAATACGAACCTTGAATCATTGTTACAGAAAAACCCTAGAATATATGTATGCAGCATATTAATAGTTGTCGCTCAAGTTGTTCAGAGCAAGTCGGTAACCTTGATATTTGGCAAATTCTACCATAGTTTACTAGGCATACAGTTTCCTACTTAGACCCCATTTACACTAAGGATACTCAAGTTACTTCGGAGTACTCCGAGTTCACTCGAGTTACCCAACAAAATGTGTGTAAATGGCACCAGTTACCCGGGCATACTCCCGGGAGTCTCCCAGTTAGGTCACTCATGAGAAGTAGTCTTGGACTACTCCCGGGTAAGTCAAATTATAGTGCAAATGGGGACTTACCCAGGAGTACTCCTGTTGTTACAGCAACTGATGCTATTCTCTTGTCCAATCAATAAATCGGCAGCCATTTCCAAGTGATTTATACTAACTTATTTATCTAGTGATCAATGGATGTTGACACAAGTGAAAAGTTTGTTCGATGATCCATGGCTCAATGTTTTCTGCATAAACTCACAGAGGTTGAGAAAAAGGCAGGAATTTTTGTCATACCCGCAGACTTCAGTTGTGATGGCAAGCAAATATCTCGGATAGCTCAAGTGTCGCTAGTGTAAATGTATTTCAGAGTCGTCGAGTGACCTTGGACAACTCAAGAAATGCTACTGTAAATGCAATTTTAGGTTGCATTTGACAAAATCATGGGTGCGATTCATTGGGTTTAGCAGTAATCTTGCGAGTGATCTAACTTGGAGTACTCCCAGATAAATCATAATTTGTGCTGTTCACATATGTTTAAAGGAATCCTGAAGTGAAAAACACTTTGCTGGCAAAATGAAATAACTTGTTTCACTGACTTACTTTGTAAAGTTTTTGGGGTCTAAAACCATCACCCAAATGAGAACGGAGCGAAACTATTTCCTATTTTTGCACTTCATCACTCATGGGCCCGCCATATTGGATTTGTGACGTCAGTGAGTTGCCATTCCCAGTCCCCTTGCCATCTTATTTGTTTTGATAGGTGCACAGCCCGACCGTGTGTGGCCTGGGCCTGGGAACAGCAACTTTGCCTCATGATTGTCGAAGTGCAAAAATAGGGGAAGTTTTCACTCTGTTCTCATAAATTTGGTGTAACGGTTTTGGACCCAAAAACGTCACGGAGTAATTCAATGGAACAAGTTCTTTAATTTTGCCAGCAAGGGCAGTGCAGTGCCAGTGTTTTTCAAATATTTATATTCAGCAGTGATCCAGAAGTACTCCGAGACTACCTCTTGCGTGTGACCTAATTGGAAGACTACCGGGAGTACTCCCGGATTACTCGCGCCGTTTACACACGTTTCGTTAGGTATTATAAACTCGAGTGACCCGGGAGTCGAGTACTCCGAGATATCATTGGTGTGTGTCCTTGTGAATAAAATTAAAACTAAAAAGGGTCTTTTGTTAATTACTTAATATAGTCATATAGTGATATACTAACCTTTCTAAGCACGCGAATTCCTACTCTTGAAGCCATTTGTCATTAAAGTTACCAAAATTTTCTTCGATTCAATAAATATTTAAGTACATAGCAGTCTCAATTCTGTGGTACTTTAAAAAAAGGGCCAAAAACGCAAAACTATGATCTCCCGTCCGCCATCTTGAGAAAAAGTGTCCCAGAAATCAATGCGTTCATGTTCGAACTCAGTCTCCCACAGCCTTCTGACGTGGAATCGAATTTATTATAGTTCCAAGATGGCTGCGATGTTGTCATAAATTTGAAGGCAAATTCCCTTCAATTTTGCCACGTTTCCCTGGCAATTATTTATCCTGTGCACATCTTATTTTTATGTATGTAACACACATCCTTCTTGTTTTATTATTGTTTTCAACTGGTTTATAAAAATGAGCTGGTTCGATACCACAAGTCTCACGAGTTTTGCGAAAACTGCCCTCAACCAAGCTCAGAAGTCGATCGACAAAGTGTTGGATATCGATGATGAAAGCACTGATTCCAAGCAGGGATCGGATGGTTAGTAGTTGCCATTTTCATGATTATCAGTTATGTGTCTTGCTACTGCAGTTACTTATTTTCATACTAGCATTAATTAAGATTGACGAGGCCGGCTTGTGTTGTGACGAAATTTATCAACTAATCAGGCATACGAAAAGTGATGTGGTCAATGTTTCAGAGCTTTTTCAGTTTCTGTTTACAGTTTGACTTAATCTGTATTTTTGTAATTCGATAGAAATGATTTTCATTATCTCCTGAAAAAGGTCTAATTGTTTATTGGAATTCTAAGGTAGCAAGAAATGGCCACAATCATCATTCATGCCATGGACCCTCGGTGGTAATCCCATATACTGATATAGTACAGTATGAAATAATTTTGATTTTAAAATAATCATGGTAATTATGTACTGTTATATTTGCTTTTGACCAAAAATGCATTTTTCATTGATTGGTAGGCCTCTTTTTTTCCGAGCCAAGAATTAATGACTGGAACACTCTGCCAGCACTGAGAGGCAGTCGAGGCTCCATCCCACAAGTCATTTACAAAGGCATTTACAAATCGTGTATAATTTTCCATTTGCCTTATTTTTATTTTGACCGCTGACCGATTTGCAAGAATTGTCGTTTAGATAGAGGCCAATAAATGATAATGTAACATGTAAATGTAACAGTTGTAAAATATTATATATATACTAAAGGAATAAAACAGCGCTGCGCGTGTATCTAGACAATAAATATAAAACGGAATGACGTAGTAGGACACAAGGAAAGTGTTGAGAGAAAACGCGACGAAGCCGAGTTTTTTATACAAGTGACGCTGTTTTATTGCTTTTAGAAAATATTTACAAGTTTGAAAATAAAACAATTCAGCCAGTTTGCAACAAAGTAATGGCACTTTCTTTCTGAGATTTTGTATCGAGTTGGCACTGACCGAAGTTCACTAAACAAAAAACAACATGGCAGAATTTCCAATAAAACACACTGAACGATCAGACCCCAGCAAAGTCCGATCAATGATCAATGATGTTGAGATGGGAAATGATTATGAGCCCATTATGGTCAGTCTATAACAAACATGTTCAGGTTAAACGTCTGTCGGTTATAGTCCCATCTTGCCGTACATGTATTAAGTTATAGTCCCATCTCTCCGTACATGTATTAGGTTATAGTCCCATCTCTTGATACATGTATTAGGTTATAATCCCATCTCTCCATACATGTATTAGGTTATAATCCCATCGCTCCATACATGTATTAGGTTATAGTCCCATCTCTCCATACATGTATTAGGTTATAGTCCCGTCTCTCCATACATGTATTAGGTTATACATTGTAGTCCCATCTCTCCATACCATACATGTATTAGGTTATAGTCCCATCTCTCCATACATGTATTAGGTTATAGTCCTGTCTCTCCATACATGTATTAGGTTATAGTCCCATCTCTCCATACATGTATTAGGTTATAGTCCCATCTCTCCATACCATACATGTATTAGGTTATAGTCCCATCTCTCTGTACATGTACTAGGTTATAGTCCCATCTCTCCATACATGTATTAGGTTATAGTCCCATCTCTCCGTACATGTATTGGTGGCTGAAGTTGTTTATTTAAAATTAATTCTGTCAAAATCCTGTCATCAGATCACTTGGGTAAATGCAACCTACCTTTTTCGGCCGGCTGGATGAACCTGCAATGGTTCCGAAGTCCTGCCTCGGAGCAGGACTTTTCTGTGGCTATTAACAGAAGAAAAAGTAGTTTTTTGTTTATTTAAGCGCATTATGCTGTCATCATTAGTGGTAGTCTTGTGCTACAGGCAAGAATAATTTAATCTGCATGTGATGTGACACAAATGACAGACACAGGAAATGGCTTTGTTTATTTTATACTTTGGTCTTTTGTAATGCATCTCTCCCCAGGATGAAAAGCTTTCAGCCTAGTTTCATCCTGTCAAAACATTTGGCTCAGTTTTTGCTGGCCAGAGAGGTTTTCAGCTGCAATTGCGACCTAGACCATGGTAAACTCATGCAGGTTACCGATATATAGGCCAATCAGTTTATAGTACTTTATAAACACTTTCAGGTTATAAGCCTCCAGGTTATTTATCCTACTGGGGGGATACTCCCATACATTGGGTATATGGGTATGTGCCCCCAAATGAGGTATGATTTTTGAGGCTCTTACTCCAAAATGGGGAATCATTTCTTGCATTTCTGGCAAAAGAAATGACCTACTCTAAAATGGAGTAGTGATTTTTGGAAAATGTGGTGCTTTTAGACTCTGGGAAATTGAATTGTCTCTAAAATAGGGTATCGAAATCTAGCAAAACAGGATTAGAACAGGATTGGAAATTTATGCGTTGGGCAGCACATCTCTAGGCTACCCAAAACTGAAGTGAATACCCCACAGGCCTCCCAGCCCTTGTATCCAGAAATTTGACATCATAGGAGACTTCGAAAATTTCATGAACTGCTGTATGGTATTGTTAATACTTCGTTCAAAATGTGATACAAAGTTTGTTTATGCCCAGAGTTTTAACAGTCCAGGGTTTTACCACACTTTGCACAGTTAATTTTCCCTTCTTTTCTCTGTAGGTACTAAGCCAAGACCAATAGATAAGAAGGGTTTAAGCACTTCACTGTCACAGCAAACACCTGTTGCGTTATCTTCTACATCATCAACCTCATCCCCTCGGAGCAAATCGGCAAAAAGAACTCCATCAGACACTGGAAGTGCCAATGATGGTAGTACTAGCAATGAAGATTCATTCTGGTCTTCATTTCTAGGAGATAAAAGCCCAAGAGATTCCCACATTACCAAATCTAAAAGTCAACGGACTGGTAGTGTGAGGCCAGAGATTAAGACTAGTGGTGCAGTTACTGGTGCTAAGAAAAAAGAGCAGGATTCTAGAGCACTGGGAAGTTTTTCTCATGATGACACCAACAACACCATAGCTGGCAAAGATTTTAGTGTTGGAGATGAACAAAAACAACAAACAAAAAATGATGATAAATTTTTAGGTGGCAATAAAAAGAAGAGGCACAGCAAAGGAAAGTTTAAATTAAGTTCAAATTTGTCTGATAAATTAACTAGCACACATAATAAAAACCAGGAGGAAAACAAGAACACAAGTTTGGCATCACACAAAAGTGGTGAAGACAGGAACATTCAGGATATGTGCATTGAAAATGTGGTAACTACCAACACTAAGCCTGACTCAGATGGCAATACAAACGAACTACAGGCAGGTGAAAGAAAACTCAGTAATGTGGGCTTAGATGGGTCATTAGGAGATAAAGATTACAGGACTGTGGATGGGAAATTACCACTGCAAAACATTGCGGTAAAGGACAAATTGGAGGGTGCCTATGATAAATCTCCAGAAGGAACTAAAATTAATAAAGATGTTCCTGCTAAGACATCTAAACAAGATCTTGCAGATGGAAGTGTAATCTCTATTGAGATGCCTGATGCAGTGTCGGGTACAACTGTAAAATCATCATTGGATAAGCATGAAAAGACTGATAAATTAAAGGAGAGTGGCATCCAAAAAGAAATTATTCCACAAAGAGATCGACAAGAGAACACAGACAAACCTGCTAGAGATTCTCATGATGGAAGTGTGATATCTATTGAAGCTCCACAAGCAATGTCAGATCATTCAGAAAAATCAACAAGACATAAGAATAAAACACAAGACAAAGAAAGGACTGAAAATCGATACAAAGTGCAAGAATCGCCAACAAAGTGTCAACAAAATAAAAGTGGCAAATCAAATCCAGATACCGCTGATGGCAGTGGAATCTCCATAGAGTTGTCTCAAACAGTGTCCAGCATGGACAAAGCAAAGCTAACAGTTTTGGAAAGTAGATATAGAGAAGACAAAGAATTCAAGAAACATGTAGATCAAGAAAAAGGTGAGCAATTGATTGCACAGCCTTTAGCAAGTCCAACACCACTGCCTAAAGAAAGAGTGGAAATGAAGCAGAAGGACAACAGTAATCTGGCTGTGCTGGAAAAAAATCCAACAATTCCAGATATTGTGGATGGAAGTCTAGTTTCTATAGAGCTGGCTCAAGCAGTGGCCAGCAAGGATCAGAAAAAGACAACAGTTACGGAGATAGGAGAAGGAGAAGAAGCAGGAATAAAGGTCCATGCAAGGGGTACAATGTCTGTTGCACAGGACACATCTGGTGTGAAGCAGCCTGAGCCACAATTAGAGGATGACAAACAGTCTCAAGTTGATTCAGGGAAAGCAGTTGCTGCCAAGTTATTGTCAGAGATGGAATCTACTCCACCTACAAAGAAGGGTAAGGTTAGGTTGTATGTATTGACAGAACAGCATTAGGCAGACAGTCCCTTCTTTCCTGTTTCCCATACCCCTCTCTGCTACTTCCTGTACCCTTCTCTCCTACTTCCTGTACCCTTCTCTCCTACTTCCTGTACCCTTCTCTCCTACTTCCTGTATGCTTCTCTTGGCTTCCCACTTCCCATGCCCTTCTCTTTTACTTCCTGTACCCTTTTCTCTTATTTCTCATACCCTTCTATCCCACTTCCCATACCCTTTTCTCCCACTTCACATATGCTTCTCTCCCACTTCCCATATGCTTCGCTTCTATTTCCTGTACACTTCTCCCCCACTTCCCATACCCTTCTCTCCCACTTCCTATATCATTCTCTCCAATTTCCCATACCCTTCTCTTCTGCTTTCCATACCCTTCTCTCCCACTTCCCATGCCCTTCTCTCCCACTTCCTATACCCTTTTCTCCCACTTCCTATATCTTTCTCTCCCATTTCTCATACCTTTCTCTCTCACTTTGTATAACCTCTCACATTTCCCATACCCTTCTCTCCCACTTCCTGTATATATATCCTTCTTTCCCACTTGCCATACCCTTCTCTCCCACTTATTATACCCTTCTCTCCCAAATCCTATACCATTCTTTCCCAGTTCCCATATTTTTCTCTCCCACTTCACATACCCTTCTAACCCACTTCCCATACCCTTCTCTCCCACTTCCGGAACCCTTCTTTTCCACATCTTACATCTCTCTCTGCCATTTCCCATAGCTCTCTCTCCCACTTCCCTTAAACTTTTCTCCCACTTCCCATACCATTCTTTCCAATTTCTCATACCCTTCTCTTGCACTTCCTGCACCCATTTCTTCCACTTCCCATACCTTTTTCCAACTTCCTTTATCATTTTTTCCCACTTCCTTCTTTCCCACTTCTCATTCCTTTGTCTCCCAGTTCTCATACTCTTCTCTGCTACTCCTTGTACCCTTCAATCCCACTTCCCATACCCTTCTATTCCACTTCCCATACTCTTCTTTCCCACTTCCTATTCCCTTCTCTCCCAGTTCCAATACCCTTCCCTCCCACTTCATGTACCCTTCCCTCCCACTTTCCATACCATTCTTGCCCACTTCTAATATTCTTCTCTTACAGTCCCCATGTCCTTCTCTTGCACACTTCTTATACCCGTCAGGGTGCGATTTAAGGGCCTACAAATGAAAAAAATTAGGCCAAAAATGTAGATTTGTAGGACAAAATGAAGACAGTCTACAAACTTAGACTGGTTTCCAAAGTTTTGAATTAATATATCAAACACAAGAAAGAGTGTTTGATCACCAGATCAAACATCAAAAATGGAGTTGAAAAAAAGATGTGCAGTGGACAGATTTTTTATGCAAAACCTAGCCGTGTTTGTCAAATTAATTTTTAAACTCCTTCACCCTTATGATTTTTTGTGTGTGTTTGATTGATGAACTTATATAATAACTGGTTCTGAGAACACTGAAGCACGAGTTTGTAGGTGTTTCGGGACATGCTTCCCCAGAAATCTTTTCAGATTTTTTTCAGATCTTTTCCATGTTTTTATTTATAGAGTAAGAGGGCCAGGCATATGACTATTGACACCTAAATAATCTCTTGACAGCAGGTCATTTGACCAAAGAAAGGGCTTCGATGGTGGGGAATTTGACAAAAAAGAAATAAAAAATTTCAAATGCCCTGGGGTCTGCCCGGGGGGGGGATGGGCACTCTTGGATTTGATTCATACATAAATAATACAAACTTGCAGATCCTGTGAAATCAACCAGGCGCGGATTTAGGGGAGGGGCCGGAGGGGCCGCGGCCCCCCCTTTCGTCAGCATATTTACAAAGGTTTTATA